>JAPDOI010001705.1:0-151117 GCA_029168955.1 Aplectana chamaeleonis
TATGAAAGTAAGTGAAGTTTTATTTCAATCTGTCAGTTCATTCCTTGTTTACAAGCCATTTAGTGTCGCCGTGCCACAGCAATGGAAAAAATTGAATAACGTGCGGTGATAAAAATCTTAGTTTTGGAAGGTGTAACACCAAAAGAAATTCACGAACGAATGTTAAAAGTGTAGGATTGTTCACCTATAATTAGAACAGTAGAAAGATGGGTTGCTGAATTTAGAGGCATCGTTACACGATGAAAACCGTGTTTGAGTTGTTGGTGTTTTGTGTTGCTATATCCCTACAGTGACCAACTGTGCAAAAGGACCCCTCAAAAACGTCAACTTTTGAAGAAAAAGCCATTTTAAGACACCTCAAAATAAATTTGAAGTTTGCGCAGACGTCAACTTAGGATAGCTGCGCGGAGAACGCCAGGAACAGTTTTACAACTCGTTCCTTGACGCAGCGTCGGAAGCAATTCAACGGGGACACCGTTTAGGTGAGCGATCGATTTTTTCTTTGTTTTTCTCGCCTTTCAGCAACCTGCTGCGTCCAGTGCTGCCAGCTGCTTTCGATCGATGTCGAATTCGAAATCGACTGTCGTGTGCCTTGCGCCCTACGACAAGTCAAGGTACGCCCGCCGTCAGCAACCCAGAAGTTTTGTTCCTTCTCAGACACCTGGGCGGTTGTGCGGCGCGGGAATGTCGTTGGCGCCGCGAAGACACTCCGAGGGGCCACTGACATTGCACCGGCGTGCAACCGACACCCCACCGCCAAACATCCGATTCTCCACCGCTATTCAAACGTTTTCGAAACGCGGTGCAACCGATTCTACATGAATATGGAGCAGGATTTTGCTCCTTATTATGACGTTATCGTACTGGTTCACTCACAATGCACTGTGAGTGGAATAATTTATTACCCACATGCTATACTGCTTCACGTCGTTGTGAATTTCTAGAAAATAACATCGAATACATTTTATTAGGAGGAACTGCCACGATCACTTTTACAACAAAATAAGGCGAACAAGTCTCAACTATATTAGATAACTTCAACAACAAAAATTTTAGCCTACTTCTTAGTGGAATCTAATAGTATAAATTGCTACGAAACAATATGTGATAATCGTATTCTACAAACCAGAAAAACAAAGAAAATCAACAATCATCTTCTCTCATAAGCATTCAGGAAAGAAAAATATACATTTCAGTTCAGTGAAACAGGAGATTTTTTCATAGATCACAATGTGGAACAAAATTTTTCATAAAGAGAAACCAATATATAGATATAACTGGGATAGCGATATATTCAACTAACAACAGAGAATGGAGACCGGTAAATAATTCAAAGACACGTTTTCGAGAACCCCTTTGATGAAAACCCATCAAAAACCTGTTCTTTCTTTCAATCACGAAAACATAAGATTTTAACGTCTACAAAACTATATAAAATCTAAGTAAAATATCTACTATCAGCAACAAGGGATAAACCGGTAACAAAATTAAATTACAAATCATTTACGACCTAACTGAAGTCACGGGTACTGGATTTTTCCTCTTTAAAGGCAATGTTCGCGATAAAAAATCGTTTTTCTGTTTTTTGGCCTATCTTGAAACCGGTTCCATTCTGATTACAATGATGCTTATGGAATCGTACAAGACCTTCTGGGAATGGAGTTATGGTACCTGAACAATTGAGCTAGGGAAAAGGGTGGACGAGTTGTCCGAGGCTTGTAACTTCGGTCTTTTGCAGCCAATGTATGCGAGCTGACCTGAGTAGGGAGAGAAGTTGAGAATGAAGGGAAGAACGGGGCTTTTGATCGGAAAACATAGCTCAACTCACGATTTCGAGTGTTCCTTTGTTCAAGTCGAGGGGCGGGAAGAGGCGGGACTTGCCCACAATGGCGGGGTTTTCCCACTTTTCTAAGTCGTTTTGCGACTCTTGGGTAGCTTTTCGTCCCGTTTTTCGACGCTGTTCTGCTTCTGAGAGCCACGAGAAGCGTTTGTCATGGAAACCTCGAGGATGAAGCTTATCGCGAACAGTGCCTTTAACATTAAAAATTCGAAAATCCAAAAGATCTGAATTACATCTCACCTTCCCGCTGAATTTCATTTTTTTTTGTTTTACGCCGCCCGTTTTATTTCAGTTGCCATGTTTTTTTTTTCGCAAAACAGACTCAATATCTTGAATATCTACGCCATAGCTTTGGACGGAAGATGATATATAATTTAAGAAAACTAAGTGCAACAGAGGCAACGACAAGGATTACGTACAGCAGGAGATGTGGAAACTGTCAGGTGTCGATTTCGGCCGTTTCTACCATTCTTCAATAGTCCGCGTCAGTAGGGGTAGCTGCTCGCTTTCCGAAACGCTGGAAAATTTCAAATTTAACACGCATACAAGAAGGTAAAAATGTGTAACCTACCTTATTGGGAAGCCATTTATGGAACTCATTATGTGTGTAACCTGAGCAATGCTACGATCCTTCCCTCTGGTGGCCGAAAACATCGAGAATTTCTGAAATATTTTCACAAACCTTTGGTTTTCGGATCAAAATTTTTGCATTCCCTCCTAGCCTTCATTTTCGGACAAAATTTTCGCGACCCCCCCACCTCCGTTGCGAAATTTCGCAACTCCGCTTGACTCTCTTCTATTCTAGTAGGGGATGACGTGAGCAGTCATAACCCTAGGCCAAGATCTCACCCAACCCAAAATTTCAATCTTTGGGTAGAAATTTAGGAAATTTTTTGTCGATTCGAGTGAGTGACACCCCCCCCCTCGCTCCAGAAGGATACTGTTAATTATGTAGACATCAGATGAAAGCAAAAATTCAATCACTTCGTACTTTGAACATACCTGCCGAGTCCGTGAGACCCATCTTCGGAGCACCTATATTCTCGTCCGCGACATCGGCGACTCCAGCCCTCAACCTCGCCATATGCTCCCATTCTAACTGCTTGGTCTGCAGCTCTCGGCGTAGCGAAACTGCAAATGATGAACGTTTTTGCTCATTTTCCAAGTAAGGCGAAAGGCTCATTTTTTTTTCGGGAGAACGCTAGATTTCTTACTAAAGTGTAAAAACCTCAGACGACATGTGAACAATGTGTAAAGCAACTTTTCACATGTCATTTCCATAAGAATTTTGTCACAAAACTACCTGTATCCTTTACAATGGCAAGTTTGGTCCTAGGCCTGGGACTTCGTGAGAACGAGAGATTCGGTAACCCGGGGGGGGGGTCCGATTAAATTCCACCGTACCGTGTCAAATCTTGAGTGTCGGCGCTGCTTTTTCACAATTAGAATTGTTCCGGTATTCTAAGATCTCAGTAGGAACGCATTATACCTTCCCCATTCTTGACTGAACGAATGCTCCGTTTCTGACTCCTTAAATCACAGGATATACAGTATTCTTTAGAGGGAGGGTTTCCTACTCAGAGCGGTGAAGAATAAGTAAAAAGAATAAGTGCTTCCCATACGCTCAATAAAAACGTGATTTTAAAGCGAATCAAGTGGTATCTTATCGGACGAATGGGTCTTTCTTCTCTTTCTAGCATCCCAGAGAAACCTGTTTGCAGCTTGAATATCGGGTTTTCGTCGAGTTTCCATTTTTCTCAAGTCTGTTGTAATCCTAGAATTGGCTTTCATGAGTACGGGACTCATTTAGAACCGTTAAGGGACACAGGCTCCGCAAAAAAAGTTCAGACTAACAAGAAAAAAAAGGTATGCCAACATTTCATCGCAATATCTGAAGTGGAGTGGGTGTTTCATGGAATCCAGTGTGGTATAATGAAATGACGATGTGCGTGATAATCTGGGCACAAATAATGAACATTTGGAGAAAAAAGAACAGCCAGCGATTGAATGAAAGTGGGGAGAGAACGAAAAGCATTGCAGGAAACTTCGAGAAATCGTGCGCCGTTCCCGCTTCTGTGCGAGCGGCTGCGTCGCGTGCCTACTTTATCTGCGGTGCAACGGACAACTCGACTCCTCCCCGTTTTTGCTCCCGCCGTTGCACCGGCAAGGCCTTTTCCGCCGCCGTACAACCGGCCAGGTGTCTGAGTTGTAACAACGGATCGACCTCAAGGTCGGCCCCCCAAACCCAGAGAGCCTTTTTGAGGTGAGCGAATCTTTTTCAGAGACGGTTTTGGAACTCCTAACTTTCTGAGTGACATTGTCATGGCCCACTAGTCCGGATGAACGCATAAACCCAAATACAGTTTTCATCGTGTACGATGCCTTTGAACGTGGTCGTGAAAGCCTCGAAGACAATCCACGTGAAGGACGTCTAAAAAGCGCATCAACACCAGAAATCAGGGAGAGGGACTTTAGGATAAAACCAGAGATCCCTCGTGTAATTAAAAACTCGTTAACGCTGCTCGCACCTCGGCTCGCTCGCGAGAAGGCCCCACTCACCGCGAGAGAGGGAGCGGACAGCCAAGATCGCGCGGCAAGTTACGCAGCCTCAATTTCTGCGTCTCGAATTATGATTGGACCACAGACGGTAAGCGATCCATTGTCAGTTTATTGATCACAGGACTGAAAACACTTTTTTTATTAGAATAGCATTCAATAGATGTTACATGTACACTTATCATTAGTCTACTTAAAGACACAGTCCAACCTCAGAACCGATTTTTCGTTTTTCTGCATATCTTGGAGAAAATTTCACGCTTATCACAATGGTGTTTTCAGAATCGCTCAGAACTCACTACGAACGGAGCAACGGCTCCTCAAAAAATTCGATTTTGAACGGCTAGAAGTTCTCGGACGAGTTGTCTCGAGCCAGTATTTTCTTGTTTTTCGCAGCCATCGTTCTTTAGCAGGCCACAACATAAAGCCAGACCGAAAACAAATTGAAGAACATAGGTTTCGAATAAAATCATTCGCGCGTCTCTTCCCTATTGGGGTCGGAATCCTGGAGGTGGGCGTTACCCATTTTTTCTTTTGAAGTGTGCGTGGCCGACTTTTTCCTAGCTTTTTCTCGCTTATTTGAGTGAATTGAGATTTCTCGCTTGGCAGGTTTGCTATAGGCGGCGACCGGATCATAATATCGAAAATTACCTCTGAGGTTGGACTGTGCCTTTAAAAGGAGTGTTCACGATGAATTTCGTTCCCGAGCTTTCCACTTAAAACAATGCGTTCATGAACTAAGTGTTACCAAAATTACGAGGAAACAGCGAGAGACGCGCTAAAACGTCTTATTTCAGTGATAATATTCTCTGGCCTGGACGAGTTGTCCGATTGGATGAACATGTTTATGGTGCTCGTCACCGGTAAAAAATGGGGATACTCAATAATGGAAGAATTATTTAGGCAAAACAGCGTTAGTTTGGGTCTAAATGAAAAAAAACGGAGCAACAGAGAGTAGTGAATTCCAAAAAAAGATTCCACAACAAATTTCATTGTCACAACGAACAGTTCCAGGGAGACGCGAGGGAGGTGAGATTTGAGAATTTCGTACCCTTTTGGTGCATCCAGGTTTTTTCAATGCTGAATAAATCGTCAAACAGCATGAAAAGCAATTATGGCAAAAACTCCACATGCAGGGAAACTCAAAGATTACAGTGACCGGGTCTCCCGATGCAGAAAACTTTGAGAACGATTTTGGCGCAAACTTCAAACGCGTCTTCAGTGTATTCAAACTGATTTTTCTTTACAAATGGAGGCTTTTCAGGGGCTCTTTCGGCATTTTCGTTTACCACAAAAAGAGCCAAGCTTTGCAAAAAACACGAAAAATAATGATATACGGTTTTCTGCGCGTACGATCCCTTCAAATATTTGGAAAATAAACATGCAAGCAGAAGTGCAGCAGAAGTGACATACTCAGAATATCCTAGCACCTTCATTACACGTTGGTGAAACGGTCTACGATTAGCGAATACCCACCTGGGCTGGGATTTATGAACGGTAAACCGTGGGCTACAATTAGGTTTGCTGAAAAAATAGCACGCATTCCTCCGAGACAAACCCAACTGTAGCCCATGGCTTGCGTTCATGAATCCCAGCCCGGCTGGTTCTCGCACCCACAATGATAAACAAAACATTTTCGCAAATTATTTTGATAACACTTAATTCATTAGGATTTTTTTGCAAATGCTTATTCGTGAATATTTTCCCACTCTGAGAACCTGTCATATTTTAAACCTATTTTAAATAAAAGTTCTACCTTTTCAAAAATCTGATTCTACTTTCGTGCTCTAAATACCCACATTTGATCATTATGTTTACTGTCTTTTACTTGTTTCGATCTAAATCACTATTATAATCATTTCGGTGATTATTGTATTTAAATTCTATAGATTCCTTGAAGTAAATCATTGTTTATGCTCCTCATATCCACATTCATTTATTTAATTAAAAACCACTGGTTTATTGTCATATGAGATAACTTCTGGTTTCGTTTTTCATCTACATCCATTCAATATTTGTTACCTTCTTCTATTACCAATAAATGAGATGACCATGCTTCTACCTTTGCCTATGGCAGAACAATTAGGAGCGTCCCATTCAGAGCGATGGCGGAACCCTCCCGTGCCTGGCGTATGGCAACCAAAATTGTGCCTTCCCTGTCTATGTTTCAATAGTGGCGGCCCCTCTTCGCCCCCTTTGAGGGCAGAAACATTTATTTAGCTGCAGAGACGGAGAGAGGACCGCCGGGTAGGCAGAAAAAGTTGAGGCAGAGAAAATCCCATATGTATATAAACAGAAGGAATGCATGAAGATATGTATATTTTCCAAAACACTCATGGCTATTAAACACACAGACCATAAATCCTTAGGGAACATAGTAAAAGGCAGCGTTCACGATGATCATGCTAGTTGACTTTCCACAGTGAAATTATAGGCGAGAAGGACCCTAGGCTCCCAGTGTCGAAGGAACGGTAGAAATCGAGCCAGGATCGGCAAAATTACGGCTGCAAACAAGCGTTTTGGGGCCCCAAACACGCCCCGTGCTCCAGATCCGCCTCCTCGAAATGAACAAATGAAGATTAAGATTACAAGAATGATCAAGTGAGGGAGGAATCTGATAAATGAGCTGATCGCTTCATTGCACTGATAGGTATCATCCTTCATAGCGGTCAATTCCTCCACGCTCAAAAAATCAGCGTAAACAATTAAGGGCCTAGTTTGGCTCAAAACGCGTCTTTCGTGTCCTTTTTAAGCATGCCTTGCTACTTTCAGATTCCAGGGGGCTTAGAGCATAGGGCGGTGCTTGTTCTGGCACGTCCCAATTCTGGCACATGTGGAACACTGTGTCGGGGAGAGGATCTTGTGGAATAACTTCCCTTGTCGATTGTCTTCCAGGGGGAGTTGGGGCATAGTGTTTACGTGTCAGGAAGGGTCTGCGCGGGGAAGTGGAATTCGAAAATTCCATCGACGCGCAGCTGCACTCGAGGCTTTATTTCTCCATTTTTCGTTTTTTTTTCATTCTTCTTTTCTTAGATGGGACACGCATAAAACAAAACTATCAAGAAGTGCTTATTTGGGACTTCTACGCCTGGCTGTGTGGCGATCACATCTCTTTTTTTTCTCTCCTTGTTATTGTTAGTTATTAGTCTCATTTTCCTTGTTGTTGTCGGTGTAGATTTCCCTCTCGGTCTCGTGATATCTTCACCCTAATCCTCTCGCTAGTTTAGATCTCATTCCCGGTCATACTCCTATTGTTTATCACATAATCTGACCGGTCTCTCGTCGTCATGCTGCCCACATACTCTGCCAGCGCGTAGCTAGATGCCTCACATGGAAACCGGAGGTGCCCAGGGTTTCGGAGGCATCTAGTCTAATTATGACCCGAGATTTTACGTAAATTGCGAGAAGTTTAGCCTCAGTTGGTGAAATTTTAGCTACAGCGCCCGCATATTCTTCGTAAATTCTCGCTACGGCACCCGCGTATTCTACGCAAATTCTCGTTACAGCACTCGGTCAATCGACCCACTGAGTCCTGATCCGTACTAGAAAGGCGATCCCAGCTGCGAGTGGCAGCATCGCCGTTTCTTCCCCACAGCCTGCAGCATCCCAATGGTCAAAATTATCCTCACCATGGTCTCCCAGAGAGTGACACCGGGTCACTCTCCACGACCGCCCACAGAGTGTCAAGTTGTCCGTGGGTTGACTGTGCCAACACTGTTCGAACGTCATGCCTGTGTTCCGCGTAGCCAGCGCAGGTTTAAGATTGCATTTCAACACAGGCTGTCGCGAAATCCGTAGATTCTCGCTACAAAATTATAGCAAGAATATACGGGTTTAGCCACAAAGATCAATGTATCAAGTTTAGCCTTCGTTTTTACGTAGAATACGCGCAGAATTTGCACCCTTGTACCGTCGACACAAGAATATGCAGGTTCTAGCTATCGTAGCTAAAACCCGTAAATTCTCGCTACATGGAATGGGGCGACGTTACAGGTCGCGCCCTCGGAGGCATCTAGCTACGCGTTGGCAGAGTACGTGTCCCTCATATCATTGCCGCATTAGTGTTCTATACCTCTTTTAGCGAATTTTAAATGATGATCGGGTTCTGAAGTGAATTGTTATTGTTGAGCGGAGTATGGGTAAATTGACCGATCTATTTGCTGATAAATGACTGGGTGATTAACGGTCGTAAGTGAGCACTAATATTGGAAATGCGCGACTAGGCCCTCTAGTCCTCAAACCTGGCCTAGTACCACAAGGCCGGGCCTAGTAATGCAGATTTGGGCGGTACCTAAACTAGCGACTGTTCAGAAAGGCATCAGGCAGTTATCTAGCCAATGTTTATCCCACAATTCATCAGCGGGATCCCCGATTTATTGCACAATGATTCCATATCTGCTGCGCTCTGGAAATTTTGCTGGTTTCACAATTCCCTCATTTCAGAGGTTCATCTCTCCTCACTTTAGTTCCATAATGAGGGGACTTAAATGTCGACTTCAGGGGGACTTGGGGCGATGTTGGTCGGGGAGTAGTCGTGTAGTAGTCGACAAGTCCCCCTGGAATCTGAGAGGATATAGGGCAACAGACCTTTCGTAAACCATGTAGATGTCGGAATTGAAATGTATTGCGAACACTGCTTTTAAACTACAAACCTACATATACATAATTAAAAATATGAATGAAAGCCTATTAGTCGAGAGTGTGTGTTTGTCGGTTTTTGTTCTCTGTTTTAGTGGGAAAAGAAGCATTATGAGAAATCGAGGAAACCATGTGCTTTTCGCTTTTTCCAGTGCAACATTTGCCGTTCTGGGCTATATGATGTTATATGAGATCTACCCCTCGGAGACAACACGGGAGAACTGCACCAACTTTGCATTAATTGTTCTTTTCCCAGCGTCGCGAGTTGCGCGAGCGCGTCGTTTCCATAATGGGGGAAAGGTGGGAAGAAATTAGCACTCAAATGAAAACTTTACCCGCTGAGAGGTCCCAGCACTACTTTATAGAAATCCACTATCTCGAACTGATGACTGGAAATCAGAGGACGGCGCCCTTTATAATCCAATCATCGGATACAGTTCCCGTCGGTGCACAGTTGTGGCCTACAGGCAGAGCTCCAGATTATCACCTCTGATAGTGCCCTCTATAAAAATCTCCGCTGGAGCCGGTCAGTGTCGAAACTGGTTCAGTGAGCCTACCATAAAGTCGCGCGCCCGACACGAAGTCGCATAAATGCTGAGCCTAACCTTGCGCAACGTTCGGTTAAGGTCATAATAAGGTGGTTCCACAACTTCGAAGACGTGTCATTGGAAATAGTAAATACTCTTAAGACTAAGGTTATTTTGTACCATCCACCTCGAACAGCTAGCTGGAAACTATCTCAGGCAAACTGGGGCGTCGAGAACAGGTTGATAAGTTGTCATCTCATAAACCGCTCCCTGTTGACAAGTCAAATCGCGCGTATTGTCAGCCTGAGAACTGCCCGTTGCCCAGCGACGTCCGCCTGTTGTCGGGCTGTTGACAACTCGATGTGTCCCGTTTAGCGGCCTATATAGCAGCAATTCACATCCTACAGGACTGTTCCATTTAGCTTAGGTACTACTTTACGCCGACACGCGCCGCGGTCCGCACTCCGACACGCGTGGCGGTCGGCACTCCGACTCACCTCGCGGTCGGCACACCGACACGCGTCGCGGCTGGGTCGCCCAGCCTCCACTTGGGTCACCACCGGATAGACAGGACCTCCAGATGCTGGGCGGGGCCAATGTACCGCAAACTTGAGTAATTGAACCGACTGCGCTCTCATCATTCACAGCATGCCTGAAAAATGCGTCGTATACTTCCCTTATATCAAGAGCGTTAGCTGTGCAACAGCTCGACATCGACGAGATCATAACTCGCGGCCTTAATTGCTGTGCAACAGCTCGACATCGACCAGAGTATAACTCGCGGCCACGGCCCCGCCGAATGTCGGCGCGTTGGCCAGCGGTGACTCATGGTGGGCGGATCAACCTGTTGTCGACGCCCCAGTTCGCCAGAGATGTATCGTTCCGGGAGTAACCCTTGGGTTGGAGCGTGATGTGAACGACTATTGATTTTCTAACGAATTTTGGGATTGCATACGAAAATAGTTTTAATTTATTTAGCCGTTAGTCGTTAGACGTAACACCCAAAAAGTCCGTTAGTCGTTAAATTCGTTAGTCGTTAGTCGTAATTACGCACATCCCTGCTTCCAATGCTTCATGAATACGGCCACAGAAAAAATTCCGCCCCCAGAAGTACCGTACCCACAATCGCGTCAGGACCCACCATCAACCGCGACGCACGCGCGCCTTGTCGCAGTTGGCTGTCACTTTGCCAACTTTCTCCGGCCAGCGTATGACTCATCGCCTGATCGATAATTACCAGCCGGCCCTCCTCTCGATTATTATGTTCCGGTTCTTGTTTTTTTAGCTTTTCCACCGTTATTTGCTGTGGTGCACTCTGATTTCCCTTCCCTGCCCTCGAGATTTGTTTTCTCAAGTGTTTATGCTGTTTTCTCCATTATTTTAAGAAATTTCCTGCGTATTCTGGCGAACTGGGAGTGGAAACGACAGCGTCACCTCAACCCAACTCGGAGGATCCTTGAAATAGTTTTCCGAGGAAATTTCCTTGGACGTACGAACCAATTTCACCCTTAAGAACCCGTGCAGCATGACGAAAGCCGAATCCATTACTCCCTCGGTCGTAGCCCAATTTGTTACCCCTTCTCTTCTTGCCGCCTAACCTTTGCGTTATCGATTCGTCGGTGCTGGCCGGAGAAGGTGGGCAAAGCGCAGGCCAGCGCTGACGAGCCGCACGTGCGTCACGGCTGGTGGAGGGTCTTGAAGCGATTGTGGGTGTGGTAAACGCGGGGACGAAAATTATGTCCCCTGTATTTAACGTCCTGTTCCAACTAGTATCTATACGATAGACGAAGTGAAGAAGTAAGTTTTTACATTTTACATAAAATGAAATTTTATTCACAACGGCAATTAATTGATTCTCAGCTATTTTCAGGTGCTTCTTCCATTACAACCAAGCTGTACTCAGCCATCGCGATAAACTCCGTCTCAAATCTGCCGCGAGCAAGAAGCCCGGATCCCATGGTGTTTCGGTAGAGCCAAACGTGCCACCGCAGCCTCTCGTAACTTCCAAGAGTATACAGCTCTGATGCCTATGTCCGCTACTGGCAGGACAGTTGGGGCGTTAGTGATCGCTTCGAAGGCTTGTGAGATCCCTCCCAAAATGATGGCTGAAGGCTCTCATACAAAGATCAGGACATGTTTACCATGAAACGAATGCAGGGCTTCGTACAAGGTGGTTAGCTCGTGCCAGCCAAAGGTATCCTGGGACCTCCAGCGTATGGAGAGCGAAGTTACTACGTGCGTCTTTAGAAGCAGCAACACCAAAAGGAAACAGCCACTGAGATCGCGCGCTCCAAAGGTCATCACATGTTAGGAGGCGTTCAGCCCACCACTCGGATGTGGAGAAATTACCCTCCATAAAACGTCGTAATTCACATCATTCGAAGCGAGAGAGGCGGGCGCAACGACTCGCCTCCGTCCGCCCTACGCTCTCTCACTGTCTCTAACCTCCGCTCTGCACCAGCATGCATAGGAATCAAGTGAATTCCGCCTTTTTGTAGCCTGTATTTGAATTTTCTGGCGAGTAGACTCGCTCATTAAGTATGCGAAAACTGCCATAATTTTTTTTTGAAATTTCTCATCCCTTTTGGACTGTATTCTCCTAATCTCATTTTGTAGGCTTGTATTCCTCACGGCTAAACGTATATAGAATACTGAACCCATTTCTATTGTGTTTCTGCACTGCATGCTCAATTTCCTGTGTTTTTTTGCGATGGTCAAGCGCTCCCGATCATTACATGTACACTGACATACTACTTCATAGCAACAGTGTGGCGCCCAATACCCCTCCCCCTTCCTGAAGGAAGCCGAACTTATTGGTAGTTCTTGTTCGAAGGTCCGTTCCTCACCCACCGGACGTATGTAAAGGGGTGCGACCCCTTTACGTCCGGTGGGTGAGCAACGTCCCTGCGATAAGTCACACCTTAGGCCGTAGTCTGCACTTGTTGTACTTCCGTGATTGCGTCCTGTGCGCGCTGCAATACCCGCGCTCGGTACTGAACGTGTTATTATTCCGGTTGCAATAATCTCCTCCGTTATTTCCACTCAACTCAAACTTTAAAAGAACCCAGATTTTTCTTATCTTGCGAAGTCAAGGGATAAGTAGGGCCGAAGAAGTGCCATCATTGTACGTCCGTGACAGTGTCCCGTGCACGCTGTTATATGCGCGATCGATGCTCGTCCACGCCGTCATTTTCTCTCATTATGAACTTCGGAAGAACCCGATTTTTCTATCCTGCAAAATCAGGAGATGAATCGGGTCGAAGACGTAGAACCTACACAGAAAATTGAACTCTTAAGCTCAGCTTAACCCCAATTGTTAGAGCCTAGAAAATCGTGACACGTACGAGCTCCGACCCAACGCTGTTTTTTCGTCATCCGTTGTGAGGCCTTTGCCCTTCATTTTTGTTTTGTTTTCTCTTATTATCGCGCGAATTTCAGGTAGAGTTCGCGCAATCATTTAGCCTGATGAATGGACGGGGCTGCGACGGTAGATCACCCCGCGCGAATCAAAACCCCATTCTCCAGTGAGGACGCCAACCCCGCACGGCCAGCCGCCTGGTCCATGCGTCAGACTAAAATGAAAACGGAAACCATATGTACCAATGCAAAAAAAACTCCGTCTTAACAGTGTTATTTTGTGGTCGATGTCACATGATGTGTTCCATTGCAGACAAAGTTCTCCGCACGTCTACTCGTGTCTGCCCGTCGTGCCCCGTCGTGCCCCCAGCCGCCTCAGCTAAGTGGTCAGGGCGGTGCGCTGCCCGTGTCCCAAGGGAACAGGGTACGGAGTTCGCTGCTCTTTTGAATCTTTGTTTTCGCTTTGCTAAAAGCATTTTTCTCAAAGAGGATGTAAGCTCTCAGGAACACCACAATGTGTATCAACACTGACCGACTCACCAACTCGGACGGTATCCAAGATCTCTATGCAGATGAGCACATCGCGACTTGGTGCCATCCGCACATTAACAGCGTAGTTCGGTTTGAGTTCATACATATGTGATTATGATTTATTTCTCTCCAATTCGTGCGCTGTATCAGCTGGGCTTATTGGTCAAATGCACCGAAAGGGAGGGGCTTTGAGCCCAGTTCGGCGGGCTAAATGCGCAGCGCGAGGTACCTCAGCAGAGTGAGCGCGTTGGCTTTGCGCTGCGCGCACAACCTTCAAAGGCAGTGTTCACGATAAGAATCGTTTTTCTGTTTTTTTTTCGCCCTTCTTGGGGACGGTCTCATGCTGATTCCAACGATGTTTTTGCAATCGTACAAGACTTTCTTGGAACGGAGTTATAGTCCCTCAAAAATTGAGCTAGGGAAGCATGGTGGACGAGCTGTCCGAGGCTTGTAACTTCCGTCTTTTGCAGCCGATGTATGCGAGCTGACCTGAGAAAAGAGAGAAGTTGGGAATAAAGGGAAGAACGGGGCTATTGAACGGAAACCTTCGCTCATCTCACAATCTCGAGCATTCATTTGTTTACGTCGGTGGGCGTGAAAGGTGCATATGGGGTGTGACAAACTGACGGGTGTCCAACTTTGTGGCCGTAGGGGACCGTTCCGAGCTCATTTCTCTTAGTTTTTTCAACGTTAGGGTTGCGCTAGGCCACGCAGCTGCCGATCTCCACCAAAAAATCGGACATGATTTTTATCGTGGACACTGCCTTTAACCAGCCGAACTAAGACCGGAACTCCTCCCTCTCCGTGCAATCGATCGACAGGCCTCTCAGTTGTTGGAATGACCGAGTAACCGAGAGTATGAGTTTTTAGAAGGACAATTATTAGGGTAACTGCTCCAAACCCCTAAACTCTATTCGATGTGCTGTGTGAATGCAAGCGATCAAATTTGGAGAAATGTTCCTGAACACTTGCGATTGCTGTAGATATCACACACAGTATGGGCTTTGAAAGTCCTATGTTCGAAAATAGATCACGATCAGTCAGTGGTTGCTTCGTATCGCAGTTGCTAGCATTTCGTCGAACTGCTGCACCGTCATTTTCGATGGCCTCTGCTTTTCATCTGATTGCCGCATCCTGAAACATTTCTCATGTATTATGAATTTGTAACGAGAACTATTCCGAAGACCATGGCTAACCTTTTGACAATGCTTTCAACGGTCACTCTATCTCGAACATCTTTGGGGCCAGTCTTGAAAATATTGTACTGCCACCTGAAAAGTTACACTGATCCATTTTGTGCGCAGTTGCCAGAGTGAGAACTAACCCTTTAACCACTGCAAGGCAGAATGCAGGGGTTCCATCCGTATTTGTATGATCTGGTATCGTCCAGTGTATTTCTGCAAAAAAAAACTAGATTCATTTGCATGGGTCCGAAAAACATTAGATAGATAATATGGATCACAAACCACTTGAAACCAGAGCTGGATTCCTTATGATGAGTGCTCCCCAAGATCCTCCAAAGATGTCCTCAACTATCCGCCGGATCATCTGCATTCAAACTATTTATAAGTCCCACTTCTAACTCTGGTCAAAGCCGAATTGAAAATAATCAACGATTTTAGTCATTAGAAGTTCCATCTTCTAACTGTCCCAACCACCGATAGGGAGCCTTCAGAGAATTATTTTCTCCAATGCTTTTTTTCTGTCGAAGTTAACTCAACCACCCTGTGCTCAACGTAAAGAATGTCCGAATGAGGCTATCCGCGCGACCGTGGGATGAACACTTCCTATATGTAGTTAGACCTGTAAGCCGGTTGGCAGGGATATCATACAAGCATCAAGTAAGATCTCAGTCAGCGGTCTGCAGCCGTGCGGAAGCTCTTCAGGAAAAATGACTCTGTGACGGCCGCGCGATGCGCACGGTGACCGCGACACTCGCATTCGTAGAGACTTTATGTAGAAACCGATGCAATCGTTCCTTTCAATACTTCCTGCAAGTACCTCTGGGAAGAACGCCTAATGAGTGCATACCTGCATTTGAGTTGCAGGATCCTGTGTAGCTTCAGTTGCTCGTTCGATGATTGAGCGAATCGGAATCATTGGACAGTTGTTGAGAGCCAAAACAATTACAAATTCTTCAACAGATCGCGTACAGCTAACATGTTACAGTTGTTTATCTTCCACTCGAATTCTTCAGGGCACAGGCAGTCGAATATTGCAAGATCAAAGCTTTTCTTGGATGTTTCGTTGAATCTTTTGGGAAAATTAGAATGGACTTCGTATTAATATGAATTTTTTTTTCAGTTTTCCAAAACATTACGGTGAGTAGCAAAACGTGTACCACAATATGTCGAAGTTCTGGATTTCGCGGAAACGTTTCGAAAGGGTTTTCTTGACGTGCTGATCACGAATCCAGCATTCTTTACCCGAACCTGTAAAACTACGCTGGGTTTCAATAGTTTTTTCGTGATTCGGCTGCCGTAGCCAACCGCAATTCTTCCCAAAAATTCGAGAGGAGACAATGGATTTGTGATCAGCCCCAAACTGCTCTACACAAAGCTTCGACGAAAGCGGATTCTGATCAAGCTACTTACCGTAATCTTCAGTAAAACTGAAAATGAATCCCATATTCGTGTACTGTAACTGATCTCCTTAGATGTGTTTGCGCTATAAAATTCTGGCCTCTGAATTCCGAAAAGTGATATAGTGCCAAGAGAACAGTTTTTAGTGTGGTGATATAGTTGAAGGTATATAAGTTCAACTCATATCACATTTCGTGATCTTTGAAGGCACAGTCCAACCTCAGAATCGTTTTTCTCTTTTTCGACCTATCTTGAAAACGGTTCCACGCCGATTCCAATGATCTCTGGAATCGTGCAAAATTCCCTGGGAACGGAGTTATGGCCCCTTAAAAATTTCCCCAAATAGAGCAACGAAAGCATAGTGGACGAGTTGTCTGAGGCTTGTACTTTTATTTATTTATTTATGGACGTAGGGTGACCGACGTGTAGTAAAAGAACAACATATATTAAAGGCAGTGGTCACGATGAAAAACGTTATCGAAAAAACTACAAAAATCAGCTTAGATCAAAAACAGCTGAAAAACTATGAAGGTAGCGCGGTGAAAAACGGTCTACAAATAGAGTTTCTAGGGCCCAAAGAAGCTTAGTTCAGCACACGCACAGCGATGACGAAACAGATCGCAGTCTCATGCCGAGTGCAGTCAAAAATCATCGACATTCAGAGGACGAAATAAATGCAAATTTAACGAATAAAAAACAGTTGAATAATGAGCATCACTTCAGTCAATGTTTTTGACTAGAGGTGTACATAAATCTGAAGGTTCATTGATTGACATTCAATTTCAAGCTAGCTGATGTTCTTGATATAAGAGGTCATCGATGCCGATGATGTGGAGAGGGCTCGTCCACCATCAAAAGGCAAGAAAGTTCAGGTTTCAAATTCAGCCCAAAACAGTGGTTTTTTCGCGATTTTTTCTTATAGGTCCTACTACTCGAGACCCAGGAAAGGATTTGGAGAGAAAAAGACGACAAGCATATTTGATCGCGACCACTGCCTTTAATGAAGCCTTACACATTCAATCGATAGACGAAAAAAATTAAATCATGAAAAATCCTACAGCTACATCATCAGGACTCCTCTATCGCCACCAGTTCTCTAACCTTGACTTTAAACGCACTAAGTGACATTTGGAACCAATCTTCGGCAAATGTTCTGTTGAGCATAGAAAGAATTCTAACAGAAAAATAATTTGATCTTTTCGTCATTTGCAACCTATTTAGGGTTCGGACTTCAACAAAGAGTGAGGCTGACGATCAAAGTAAGGACGAGGTTATTGATCAAAAACCATATTTTATATCACCACTGCTAGAAAGGTCGTCAAGTGGCTTTCTGCTGTGGGCGCCTCAGAGGGTCTTCTTCCTATATCACGCTTATTTCAAAGAGTTGAGAGCTTCCATTTGAAAGGTATTGTATAGGGTGGGTCTACATACCAAATATGTGGAAATCTCAGATTTCATTCTTGAGCTTGGCCTGTGCCTTTAAGAGTTAGAGAGACAGGGGAACGTCACAAAGATTCCAAGCTGGCGAGGGACAGGAGTGTGGCATCCGCGCACGACTTGTAGTCCTTAGGTTTACCCAGTTTCTTTTTCTCTAGCGTTTTCCGTGACAACCCGGCAATGATTTCTTTTTTTTTTCAGAATAATGCTGATGATTACCTGCAAACGTAGTGGCTACATTCACGAGCAACAGGCGGAATTTCATATCATAGGGAAGGATCCTGAAAAAAAATAGAATGTCGTTGAGGCCTCCGTCATAGTCGGCTGAAAAACCGGCCGTCCTAGTCCCACCCGGTCGATATCTATGAGACACACGCAGGACGGGAAGAAATGAAGGGATAAAAATCATCCTCAACTGATAAAATTCCACATTCTCTATGTCGTCCTTGGTCGTACCAGGTGGATTTTTATCATTCCAGACGGTTTTTATAAGTTAAGGTCAAACTTTATCATATCATAGGACGATTTTTATCATTCGAGGATGATTTTTGTCACTTCATTTCTTCGCGTTTTGCGTGCTTCTCATACCTATCGACCGGGTGCGACTGGGACGGCCGCTTTCGGCCGACTATGACGGGGGCCTGAGAGAAGAAAAAGAAAACAACAGAGTCTGTAGGCTCATTCATTGCTGGTCGCTTCGACTTGAAGTCGAAGCTCTGAAATCGCTCCGTGCCGCGACTTGAAATCGTTTCGTTCAGCGATTTCAAAACGCTGGGGCAGACGTAAATTCGCGTGAAATAGACGGACATTTGCGAACCAAGCCACGGGAATGAAAAGATGCTTTTTCGTCGGCATTCCTACTTTTTTTGACATTTTTATCCTTACCATCCAGATAAAAGAGTTTTGCACAGTTTTCAAACAAAAAAATGGCTCTAAAAGAGGTTGGGGTGGGATTTGCTTGAACAGCAACATAAAACTAATGCTAATGTTCCTAGTTGCTCGAAGCCGGCATGAAATGTAATTTTTCCGTATCCTCATTACATTTTCCCATCTCTCTCATTGTAAATTTATGATAAATACTTGTTTTTCCCTTTCACATGCCGTGTTTTATGCGGGTCAACTGTGACGTCTGCAATTTTGCGCCACATACGCAAGGTTGTGACGAAAGGTTGCGGACTAGTCGCTTCGACTAACACTTAAGAGATCGCCTGCTCCACGGCAAATTTCCACAGCCGACCGGTGCGCTCCACGGTTAATCGTTTCCGTGGGTGACATGTGTGGACACGCTGTCCGCTGGGGACCACTTCGATTGGAGCAGGCTTTCTTACATGGAACACATCCATTGTTTATTTTCCACTCCACTCTTCAGTACAATGGGAGAAAGGATATGATGGAGCCACAATCATTCACTTTCTTACGGGCATAACCTTACACGCATAAGGTGCTTTGAAACACGACTTTTCGCCAATTTTCGGGCGTGCTGGCCATAATTTCAACGTTTTTCTCTCGACTTCTAGAATTTTCTGTAGGTCACAGCAGGTGGTTAGGACTATAGCGTGCGAAACCGACCTAAAATTTTGGTAATTTGAAAAATGGAGGGACTTCGCATACGTGATGTTGTAATAAGCATCATAGCGAATTTTCGACGGACTCAGAGACTTTGACCTGCAATGTTGTATGTTGTAACCGACGAAAATTCCATGAGAAATCTGAGAATGGGAGTCAGATTCGGGATCAGAACCCCAGCCCTCCTAAATGACCACCTGGGCGAAGTCCCACTAAAATCTGAAACGTTTACCAACACTTACAAACGGCAAACAATACCGCAAACAATACCAATTTTATTGAAAATTGTAGAGTAAACAGGGTTCAACAGAGTTGCGATGCGGTACAACGGGGGTTAGAAACAATTCTGAAGAAAATCGGAAAGTGAAAATTCGTGGAGGGGGGTTCGTGAATTTTTTGGAGGAAAGGAATTTCCTCCATACTGCTGGGTAAACTAAAATGAGGAAGTAAGAGTAGACCAGCATTATTCGATGTGCTGGATACAAATTTTACGTCTACTTTTCGAGGGGGATCGTAAAAATTGTTCACATTTCTCCAAAAGTGTGGTTATCATGAGGAGATCGTAGCCCCGCTGAAAATTGGCGCAACGGCTCGCTCAACCCTGAGAGTAAACACCATTCATTGTTTAGCACCTCCAAATATACCCCGTAGCGAAGGTTCAGCAAATTGCGAAGCATTGGACTAACGGCAGGCTTCCAGCCCCATCCTGCCAAGTTACCCTCCACACGGAAATCTGAAATAATATTGATCAATGGCTAGATTACCGCAGTCGACGGTAATTTCATAGCCAATTGAAAAGTAAACAACAAATCCCTGCGCAGACATCTCGAATAACCCTTAGGGTCAAGGCAGCAAATTTTAAACAGTGACCTATTACATTTATCTCAATTAGTTGGAGCTGCTATTTGGAAAATCAACTAGTCGACACCAGGTTCATGATAGGCATCAATTATAACTCCTCTCAGCGAAGTTTGGGACAAATTTTTTTCGAACAGAGAAGCTCGAAGTTTCGAAAAGTGTAGTTTCTAGAGATGCTGGTGAAACAACTAGGAACACTCAAAATGCTTGACCACTGTGAATGTAAATAGGTTACAATATAAAGAACCTAATGGTGATCAAGAAAGACCCCATCTCCCAAAACCTTAAAAAATATGGAGTGTTTTATGGCGTGGTTGCGCAGTGTGGACACGCGGTCCATTAACTGCCAAACGAATCGCTTTTATCATGGAAACGAAGCGATTAGTCGAAGCGACCTAACAAAATCAAGCAGGTCGCTTCGACCAGCTATGAAATACCTCAGTCGCTCGGCGATTTTGACTGAAACTGCAAACTGTTCCAAATCGTTGCGACTCAGTGCAAGATCTGTTGACGCGACTGGTTTTGTAACTGTTGGATAGTGCCGCGACTAGTTGTAGCGACCTGCTATGAATGAGCCTTGTGACGTCCGAGAGCCCTTATTGAGATGCAAATTAAAATTTTACTCAGTCGAAAATCTTGTTCTTGTATGCACATGTTCAGAAGCTTTACAAAGGTCAGGACGGTTTAACCAGTGCTGCAGTTGCATCAACCCGGTTGCGAACGTGATATAAAAGTATATAAAGTACTGTCCAAGGTGGGAGTTGAGAGCAAAGTGCAGGATGATATAAATGTTATGGTAGAATGGGCTAAAAGTAGTAGTGGCCTCTGTCCCCACACAAGACAGCTTGTATGAAATTGAGTTTGCGATTGGCCATGTCGAATGAGGCATACATATATGATGGGGTAGCTATATCTCAAGTAAAAGAGGAGAAAGATCTTGAATTTTTATGCAACGATGGACATGATTTTACTGCCCACAAAAGGGCTGAATATAAGCAAGCTCTCATGTCAGCATCTCCCATTTTTGGGGGCTTTCAATCGAAAGTGAACCATTGCTTTTACCAGCTTACAAAATATGTGTCAGGCCTATTGAGAAATAAAGTACTACAGTTTTTGTTTGCTTAGGGAAAGCATATATTTGCCATAGAGAAAGTTCAAAACAACTTCGTTTAAAAGTTGTTCGTAAGGATTGAAAGATCCTTTCATCACCGAATCCAAAAAGCTGCAATCCGGAACAAGTATCAAGGTTTACCCACACTTGAATCTCGACGCAGAGTATTCGACGCATGCATGGTTCATAGGCTGTACTCAGCACTTTTCGGCCCAGAAACTGTTCTGCGAATTGTTTAAAGGCAGCATACACGCTCGTAAACGTGTTTGAGATAACTAAGGAAATAGAATGGTATGGCCCAGATTACGACGCCTACGCATCTTGAAGCGTCAACCCGCCCCCCAGCACCCCCCAACACCCACCCGGTCGATACGTATGATTAAAATGAGGGGGTGAGGTTGAGAAAATCACTCGGTGTATCCAACTAGATATGACGATGATTACGTAGCCAACAGGATTGCACCTGTTCAGAGAAATAGTGAAGGAGAGTATAGTGAAGAAACGGAGGTAGCAGTGTGGACAGCCTTCTAGTGATACGCAATGTTTTATCATCGGCCCGCCCACCAGGTGATTTTCTCACCCGCCGTCATCCACGTATAGCATGGATATCGACCGCGTCGGATACACAGAGTGATTTCCTCAACCTCACTCCATCATTTTAATCATACGTATCGACCGGGTGGTTGTTGGTGGGTGTTGGGGGTGTTGGGGGGTGTCGAAGGGATGCGCCGGGTGATTTTCTCAACCTTACCTCACCACATATTCATACGTATCGACCGGGCTGGTGTCGGCGGGTGTTGGTGGATGTTGGTGGGGGGGGGTGTTGGAGGGATACATCGGGTGATTTTTGCATCCCATTTCCAATGCTTTCTGTGTGTATTGACCGGGCTGGATACGTCGGCTCATCTAACTATGACCGGGGCCTAACAAGTGAACCTCACACGTCACTGACGGCGAAGATGGCCCAACAACCCTGCGTTGGAGGAAAAGGGCAAATACAGGGGGCGTGAAAATACAGGGCGGGGCTAACTTCTAACTCATGTAGCGGCATTGTGGGTCGTTTTTGACACTTCAAAATGCGTATGCATTTTGTTGTAAGTCATACGGTTCGATTCACATTGTTATCCCAACAACGTTTACGAGCGTGTATGCTGCCTTTAACTAGAACCAGGGGGAGTCACTCTAAGGTCACGTTGCCTAGATCGAAAACTACCATTCGTTCCAAATTTTCGTTTTCAGAGCTGGAAGTCTTTTCCTAAGGTTACAAGAATTATCCAGGTTCCAGTTTGACTATTCCTCAATTTAAAATGAGTATGTACAAACATTCGCAGTGCTATGAGTTCCCTTGAGATATCTGTCATCGATCATTTTCGTTATGTTATCACTTTCTGTCTTACCATACATTGTGTAGTTTTATGCATTTCACATATTTGCGCATTCTCGCGTTGTTTCGCGTGCCTCTTTAACGCTTGTCTTATGTGAACGCAATAAACGTATAACTATAAAGCCACAGTTTGAACACCACGATAGCTACAGTAGGTCAGAAAAGCCCACTAGATCAAGTTCAGGACGAAAAATAAGGAAATTGCAACAAAACTGGGGCAGGAACACAATAATTTCATACTCGAGCACATGAATTCCAGAATTCGGATGTCTCCGCCCTCAATTTTGACTCGTTCACCCCTTCTAGGAACAGGAAAAAGAGGCACGAGATGTAAAGAGAGAGCAAGGGAGGAAGGAGAGGAGACAAGATTAAGGAATAGGGTACTGTTGTTTTCGGGGCTAAATTCCGGTCCGCGAGTGAAGACTGCGGCTGTTGCATCACGCAACACGGTGATAATCGTGCTGGGAGAAAGGCTGCTTGTACCAGTACCAAGTGGTCCCAAACGATTATCATCTTGTTGCGGGATGTAACAGCCGCTGTCCGCAACTGCGGACCGGAAGTCGGCTCCAAGAAGGACGATACGCCCTCGATCCTACCTCGCTCCGAAAAAGGTTGTACGTGTGATACTGCGACATTACATGCATTCCTCTACCACGGATCATGGTTTTATTACATCAAAAGTGTATTGTCAATCTCTGGATGGGGAAAAGTCGCGACTCTGCTATGATAGCTACCTCTTGGAAGTCGAGCGGTTGTTTTTGAGAAAACACAATGGTAGAAATGAAGGAATAACCCCTCCACTCCCATGATAACGTGGTAATATCTGCAACGCGGCTTTCTAGAAATAGGATACAAATCATATGTTACCTATTCGTTCAAAAATCTAAAGTAATGGCTTTGCTCACAAAAATTTCGCTCGTTCTACGCTAGTCGTTTTATCTCGTTTTTTAAGTGGAACGCAAAGGAGTGGTAAATGCTGTGATGCATCAACAGGGAAGGTGAAAGAAAGTGAGCCAAATCCTCGGAAAGTGAACGTTTGTCGATGGCAACTGAAAGTTATACTAGCAGCTGCAGTATCCGGTTCTTTGAGGACTTGTTTCTTCACGGCCGGGAACTGTCAACGGGAGATAATTACTCCACAAGTAGTGTCATGTACGTCTTTCATGAAGGGAAACACTTGACCTTCCTATGAGAATGACAAGCGAAAAACAATAAAAGCTTTATTAAACCATAACACTCGAACAATTCAAGCATGAAGCCAAGTGAATAGCCTGTTCACTCCGATTGAGAACACCGTGGAATACATTAACAATCATACATTCATGGCCACACCAGCATCATTGTTGGGCTGGTGACTGGGGAGTCTTCTTCGTCAAAGACTTCTCGCCAGTTGGAGCTTTCGTCGCCTGATTGTTGTTGGGGTCAGGCGAATGTGGCGGCTTCCATCGAAACACCTCGTGCTGATCGTCAACTGCATTCATGAATGCCACCTTTGCTGGAGACTCAGCATTGGCACGGTCCTTCTGAAATGCACGAGCAACGTACTGTACATACAGGCGCAAAAAGAAAATGGAAAGTAATGTCATTCGATTTGACCTAACTTTAGTATTATGTAGGTACTAGGCGGTACTAAGATATCAAAACCAACAATGAGGGTTCTGCGATAATTCCTGATGCATAACCACAATTGAAGGTACCCAGTCCTAATCACCCGAAGGAGTCCGCAAAGGTATCGTCGACCTCTGGAGGGGGAAGCCGCGTTGCAACTAGAAGGGCGCGCGTCAAGCGTGTGGGGTGGCGTAGTCACGGATGAAAAACGATCGATATCGCTCACCACTGATTTACCCACGAACAACATTCCACCATTTCGTCTTTCTCAATTCACTTTTTTCGTTCTCTCTTCTCAATTCTGTTTCTTTTTCTCTTCATTTGTTCGCAGAGTAATCCTATATGTGTCCACACATTGAGAGTTGTTGCACATTTTTTTTATCACAGTCCTTATGTTTTGGACTAAATTGTTTCATATTTCCGGGATTCACAAACGCACGAAAAATTATGGAAAAGTTACCAGATCAGCATATTAAGAAAATAAGTGAATGGCAAAAAGAAAAGAAATATGAAGAAGAAGAAGTGTGAGAATGTTAGCTTGTACGCCGACTACACACTCAAACCTCACGACTGCGTGCCACCCGCCTGTCAGTAGCGATCCAGTGTTGAGAGTGCAGCCACGCAGCCCTGAGTGAGGTGTGAGTGTGTATTCGACCTACAAGCCGAGAATGTTGACTATGGGAATCAGCGAAAAGCGATATCCATAGTTTTTATTCGTGACGAGCCACCTCACAAGCTCAACACGCGCGCTCTCAGTTGCGACGCGGCTTCCCCTATCTAGAGATTGGCCATAAAATATTGGCCACTTGATGTTAAAGGCATAGTACGCGCAAAGAAGCGTATATCATTTTTTCATCATTTTGTGTAGCTGGGCCTCTCTAGTGAACGAAAATGTCGAGAGGGACAATGAAAAACCTTCATTTAAAAGGAAAATAAGTCCGAACACACTGTGAATTTTAATTAAAATTTCGCGCTATAATCGTTTTGGAGATTTTTCTGCACTCGGAGACCTCGTAACTGTCATTCACGAACTTTTTCTGCATGTGGAGTTTGTGCCGTAACAGTTTTCCATGTTGTTTGACTGACTGTCGCATCTACATTCTATGAAAAAGTGATAGATGACTGGTTAGAACTGGTGGAGGATCCTCGTCTTAGACCCCTTCCAACCTCATAACCCTACGTTTTTGACGTTCCAAAGTTTACCGGTGTGATCTACAGGGGTCATTCATGAAACTGAGCCTGAAGAATGGATAGTGGTTTCCAGAACGAAAAATGCCTTTACACTCTCGGTCGTGGGCCTGGCCTGATACCAACGCCACATCGACTCCAGCACGTGACGCCGGAGTCAGAAATGCTCTGGATGATAATTGGCCGTCGTCTTGGATGACCCAAAATTTCTTCCGAATTCTCGATGATCAGTACAGTTTCGGAATTCGAGAATCGAAATTTGAAGGTTTGGAAATCGGCCATATTGAAAATCCGCTCGTTCCAGACCTATAATGGTGTTCCTAATTTTTTGCACACTTCAAGGTGTTTCCGAAAATCGGGAAGCCAGAAAACCATCGAAAAATGCGATTTCGAATAATGGGATTCCGCTCGAATTTAGTTGCTCCTCGCCAGCCTTTGCCCCGCTTGTGGACGTCGTATTACTCGCACTCAACGCCTGAAGCAGGCAGTCGGCATTTCACGCACATTGTTACTCAACGCCGCGAGAGACGCCGCAACTTCAACTCTAGCGGCTCTCGACAAAAGCTTTCTTTGCAGCATCGTAAAAAAATAAAATCCTCGAATCGCACGAATTCTCACATCAAATTCAGTTCTGAAGATGCTTCTATAGTGGCACTCCTTGTTGGCTCGGTATCTCGAGAAAATTGTCATCATAAGATTCTAAAATTCAATGCATTTCTTGTACAGGGGTTTACTGACGATGAGAACTGACGATGCTCACGTTATAGGTTTCACAGTCATTCGAACATTTATCTGGATCTGGATTGGCTAGTTCCTTCTCTGTCCATATCTCCTGAATAGATTTTTTTCGAACACGGAGTAATGTTTTAACAAATTTCAGGCGCAAGATATTCTCGCGGTCAATTCGCTGACCTAGATTTTACTAGAGAGCTATAAGTGAGTCTTTCGGTAGAGTTTCAAAGATTTTTGACGCATCAGAGCCTTAGACAATCAGGGAAACGAAATATTACCGGCCAGGAGACCACGACTCGTTTGTCGCACACAAGTTTTCGTATCATCTCCTTTACTATGTAAATCAGATTGAATGGTGGAGGTACCGATGATGACCAGTCTATGTACTCCGAATAGATGGCCACGCGTGTGTACTTGAACTCACTTTCTTCATTCTCCTTAAACGTTGAACGTTGTTGCTTTACCTTCTATTCATCCGTTGGGTTTTCAGGTTGAGCTTGCGAGTAAACTCACTAACCAAAACTTCATCGGCTTTCTTTACTAACAGTGACACCATGAGATTCAGTAGGGTGATAACTATGATACAGTGGTACACCAACAGGATCATCTGGAACAATGACTAACAAGGTTCTAGTGTTGCTCGCACTTGACGACAATAGAACGTTTGTACACATCTCTCTGACATATCCGCGGAATGTCCATACGAGACCACTCCAACGGCTTACTTAGAAATGGCAAGAAAACTGTCATTACCGACCTCATCCCCTACTCTGATGCTATTGAAAAGGAACAGTTTACAGGAAAAAAAGACGAGAAGGTGCATCGAGCTATTCCAGTTTACCTCAATGTTAAAAGGACATGGTGCGGTTGCGGTCCCTCCCTAAAACTACGGTGGAGGACGCCAGATTTCATTATCGATCGACAGCACAGCTGATTTTCTGAATGAGTTACGGGTTTCCTTTGTTTTTCTTGTTTGCTCCGGCATTATTCTTGTTTCTGACTCTTATAAAATTAATAGGGGCTTTTCTTAGCGTGCGAGAGGGACTTGCCGTTTTTCAGATTTCAAAACTGAATTTTGAAAAAAAAATCCATAGCCCGAAAAACGGCTAATTTCTCTCACGCACTAAGAATAGCCCCCATTCGCAATATTTAAACAGACAGAAACAAAAATAATGACGAAAAAAACAAGAAAAAAAGAAACACCGTAATTTACCTGGGAAATCAGCTGTGCTGTCGATCGATAATCAAATCTGGCGTCTTCCACCGTAGTTTTGGTGTGTGACCGCAACCGCACCATGTCCTTTTAACATTGCGGTAAACTGTATGCTGTTTTCCGACACTGGGAGAGGAGATCAACGGGAGAAAATGAAGCTGTCGAGGAACTACAGGAGGTATATTGTACTACAGACGAACGAATGAAGATGATGAGGTGAACTACTGGAGTAATCGCCGCTCTGCAGCCGCGACGCAAACTGCTTTGCCGTCCTTTCGAATGTACTGAACGCAATGAACACATACAAACCACATATTTGACGCCAGACATTCGTCAGGATCATTAACATGTTTAGACAAAGGCATTGACAATGACTTACTTGACTTAAACGTTGGCTTTCGCCTGACGCGGTCATTCCGCATCTTCACCGAGGTGTGCGGTCCTAGTAGTCAGCCGTGTCCATTTGTCACGGTCCTCAGCCACAATTCGAACACATTCCATCCAGCTGTCACTATTCCATTTCCTGCAAAACGAAACATCGCGCCTGAACTGTCTTTCGATGCCGGGTGACTCCACATCCTCCAAATCCTCTTTACCCACATCCGTCCAGAACCTTCGCCTACGCCCAGGTGGCCGTTTCCAGACAGAACTTGAAAGCATCCTTAGAGCGTGTTGAACAAGACGATCTGGCGGTCTTCTTAAAATATGCCCCAACAGACGAAGGCGACCTTCCGTTGCCGCTTGAGATGGCATTGGGAAATGTTGGCACCTCCCTCGTGTCAAACGTTGATGTAAGGCGTCAGTCAATCTCGTTGTAGAGATCTTCGTTGTGGCACATCCGCCGCCAGAAATATCCGACCAAATGTCTAAACAGCTTCGTCTCCGTGCAATCCAACCTTACCCTCTGCGTCTTCGGGGCTGCCCACGTCTCCGATCCGTACATCATGATAGGGCGGATAGCGGATAAGTAGACGCGCAACCTAACTTCCTTCGCGATGGGGGTAGACCACAAACACTTGGTTAGAGAATCGAATGCAGACGTAGCTTTCGCACATCGTTGTCGAATATCCGCTGCATAACTACCATCGTTCTTCAGCAAACAGCCCAAATAACAGAAATCGTCCACCAGTTCGATGCGTTGTCCGTCCACACAAACTCCCGTTGAAGGCTTCTGAGAGACCCACATCTGCTTGCATTTGTCGGGACGAAGACGAAGTCCATAGGCTGCGGCATACTCCGGAACGAGGTTCACAATCCTTTGCAGTTTTGCGTTGTTTTCAGCGAATAACACGATGTCGTCGGCGTACTCCAGGTCGACAAGGGAGCGTCCTGATGGTGTTAGGATCACATCCGCAGGAAACTGTTCTGCAACTCTACGCATGATGTCATCAACGGCGAAGTTGAAAAGAAAAGGTCCTGCAACGGCTCCTTGCCTTACTCCTGTTTTCACCTCGATAGCTGACGTAAATCCGACAGGTGTAAGAACAGCTGCTGTTGTTCCTTTGTTCATGTCCTCGATTAATCGAACATATTTTTCCGGGACTCCATCTGCTCGCAGAGTATTGAGCAATAGATCACGATGAGGAGAGTCGAACGCGGCTTCAAAGTCCAAAAAAGCAAGCTGTAATGGCTTCGAAAACCGCTGCCACGATTCAATTACTCTTCTCACGACGAACACTTGGTCGATGGTTGATCTTCCAGGTCGAAAACCGGCTTGCTCATCTCTAGTCGTTCCTTCACGATGTTTGATAAGTCGCTCGAGAATGATACGTTCTAAAACCTTAAACATGACACGAAGTACAGAGATTCCTCTGTAGTTCTTAGGATCCGTGACGGATAGCTTCTTGTGAAGAGGTACGATGATCGCATGTCTCCACGAATCGGTTATCCTTTCGCTCATCCATATGGTATGGATAATGTTGGTCATTTCACGAATCTCAGACGGAGGGAGAGCTTTTAGCATTTCAGCAGTGATGTTGTCATCTCCACCTGCCTTTCCATTCTACACTTTCCGGACACAATTCGAAAATTCAGCCTCAGTCGGCGGTTCCTCACTGACATCGCAATGTGCTCTCTGAACATGCGGGAGCTCTGGTACTGACGGGGCTGGACGATTCAGTAGTGAACTGATGTAATCCTTCCATATTGGCAGCGTCGCATCACCAACTGCAACTCCATTGGTAGTGTTGAGGACAGCAGAACATCTCTTCATCTTGCCGCTATACTATCGTAACAACGTGTAGGCTTTCCTCGGATTCTTCTCCTCCCAAGCCTTCTCAAACTCCTTAGCTCTACACGTCCATTCTCGTTCGCGGTCCCTTTGAAGCTGCCGACGCAACTTCCTCCTCAGACGCTTCTCCTCCACGAAGTTTGCTGCAGTTCGGAGAGCACATACTCTGTTGTAGGTAGACGTTGTTTCTTTTGAGACGTAGGCGAACTTCTTCTTAGGCTGTTCAACCGGAAGTGCCTCTTTCAAAGCGTCCTGGATGCACTTGACAAAAGAATCCGCGTCGCAAAGTTTCTTCTTAGTCCGTACTCCAATATGAACAGAAACGCGTTGTCGAAAATTCCTTCTGCATTCTTTATACCTGAGACTTGTCATATCAATCCTCTGGAGAGGCTTAGCCCATCACTTCCTCTTATGAATCCTCGCAGTGAAGCTCAACAGAACAGGACGGTGATCCGAATCGAATGCGACATCCCACACAGCTCTAGATCTTCGAATGTCCGATACTGGAGTATTCCTCGTCAGGACATAGTCAAGCTGTAGTTTCAAAGTTGTCATCTTCCGCTTCCGTTGCTCTTCTGGAGATAGCTGGGTTGGTTCCTGCCATGTAAGCTGATGGCGGCGATGATTCCTCTTGAATGTCGATGCAATAATCAGACCACTGCGTTCACAAAAGTCGACAAGGCGGTAGCCATTAACCGATGTTTGCTCCACTGGGTAGAACCATTTACCGAGTACTTCGGATTCCCGATCAAGTCCAATCTTCGCGTTTTGCGTCGATTCCCACGACAACAGCATGTTGACAAGGTATCCTGGCTAGCAACGTGTTCAGTTTCTCGTAGAAGACATCCTTGGAATTGTCGTCTGCGGTTTCGGTGGGCGCATGAGCACTCACTATTCACAGATTGAAACCTCTGTGATCCCGCAGTCGCACAAATGACGTTGAGCCGAATTCCTCGATCATACCATTGGAGTCCTTCCTTACAGCTATCGCACAGCCTCCCACTCTCCTATCATCAGCGTCACCACAGTAGATGACGTACTCTCCGACGTTGGTGACGGGTCTATCCTTGGGACAAGTTTCCTGCAAAGCAGCAAGCTGTGCATGGAAATAGCTCAGAAGTCTGGATAGCTCAGTTTTTTGGATATCACTCGACAGCGATCGACAGTTCAGGGTGGCGAAACTGTGGCTTGTGACCAAAGACTCCTTGAACTCCCTAGGTACGGATCCTAAGGTGTTATGAACCAGGGGCCTTAGTGTGCCGGACGGCGACGCCTTTATGCAATGTGCGGGATACTTTCGCGATATAGTTGTGCACGCTATATCGCTCGAACGTTCCCTGTGTACACTCAAACGTCTGCTGGGTTCAGTAGAAGCAGGGGCACCAATGAGCAGGTACCACCAACAGACTTTTATACACACCCCCATGACAATGTTGCTGCTATAAAAGGCTTCTCATCTCACGGTATGCCTCAGTCGTTTCTTCGGAGCCGAGCCTGGAAGGTGGCCTCGAGTCACTCACCAGATGATCCACCGGATACCGGAGGATAATTTTTGTCGCCAAGAGGAGGGGGCTCCCCACGGCTCGGGGGGGGGGTGGTACCCAACTGTGGGGGATGCAATTTCCCCACGGTCCACTGTGTGGTGCACCCCCCTGCGGACCGTGGCGGTGGGGTCACCGCCCCCCCCCCAATGGGGACCCCAAAGGGGATTACCCCCGTGGCATGTCCCCGGGGTCCCTTGTGTGAACCCGGAAACAGTGTATCCCTGTAACAACACGTTAGGTTATCGCCTACACCGGAATTTGAAATTCCCTCCAAAATCGAGTTCTGTTCAACTGCAGTACTAGTATACCTGTAAAAACATGTTAGGTTTCGGCCATCTACAGGAGAATTCCGTTCATCTACAGCTGATAACAGTAGATCCTCCGGATAAGACCAGTAGATGACCTCTCCCAGTGTCGGAGTTAGCACGAATCGCACTGACCGTTTCAGTTCCCTCCTGGGGCGCGTTCCAAGAACATTCACATGGCAAAATGCGTCCATGTAAACGTAGCCACTGCAGCGTGGAAACAATCTGCAGTTATAATTCGTAGACACGGGAAGCAAATTTGACTATGGAAAAGCTATTTGTCCTCCCACGACGTTGTGGGAACATTCTTGGAACGCACCCCTGAGTAAGTCGTTACTTGAAAAGATTTTCAGCTACTCACGAGATTACGTGAGCAGTTTTGGGCTACTTCTCCAGGACGGGTTTAAAACGATGAAGGTGATACTTCTCCAGGACGGGTCAAAGCGATGAAGGTGATAAGCATGCACCCAAACTTCTCCGATACACGCGCGGAGCAGTCCAGCTTTCCTTCATCCTAGCGGCCTGGGAGGGTTGGACACAGGCTTCTCGTTCACTCTCAGGTACTCGCAAGTACGATTGTCCCTCCAGTAACCTCTTCATTCCCAAAGAATGTGATTTTTCACGCTTATACCGAACCCAGTTCATGTGGCTCAATGACATCTCCATCTGTTTCAAAAGATTTGCGCGATATATCACATGAGGAAATTTCTGAATGGCAAATGAACAGCACCTCAGTGGCGATAGATGTGACGTGGTGATCGTTTGGAGCCTGCTCTGGACCAGAGTTGCCATTAATGATTGGATATAGATTTGGATCGAGATAGCCGTACAAAGCCCAGTACATATTTCGAACAGCATAAAATATGCTAAAGTAAATCGTGTTTCGCGATGAGTGTGAGGTTAGTGAATTGAAAAAGTTTGGATAGCATCGATTCACTTTTGGAAATGCGGTCCCATCGCCTGTTCAGAGCCGTCTGTGGCTACCCGAACACTGCTGAGATACGGCTGAACGAGCAGATTGACCCCAACGGCAAATGATATCATTATCACTGCCATCACTATGAGGTAGTTATAGATTGTCGACACACACCGTCCGACGGAAATCTGAGTTTCGAACAATTGTTTGTATTCATGGTTCCTGAAGTCGTGGGTTATGTCGACTTACCACACTTCCACCAAGACCTTTTATGAGCTGGAAGAAGTAGAAGACTCTCCAAAGACCGAGAATGCATCCCGTGCACAAATAGATGTCATATATGAGGAAGTAGTCCCATTCTGGCTGGAAAAAAAGGTGACAAATCCTTTAGATGCTCAAATCCAAATGGCATCGCTCATCTCACCCAGTGAATACGATTGAGGTCTTCTAGATCAGGTTCCATTGGCATAAACACACCGGTGAACCACAAATGAAAGGCGAGACCGAACAGTCCAACGAATAGAAAGTCAAACCTAAAGACGAGCCTCAACATCCAAGAAAACCTATTCTTTTTCTCAATTCTTGGAGCACCTCACCATCGCCACCAAAAGTCGAAAAAGTTGCGGTATCCGTAGCGAGAAAACTGTATGTATCGCTCAGCAGTAACACCAGCTATGTATAGGTAGCAGTACGCTTCGATAGCTATTCCGCCAGCTGAAAAAAATCATTGTCTTTGTGTAAAAAGCTGATGACCTCATGACACCTCTAATACTCGAACAAAACAATAAAACAGCTCAGAAAATCCTCGTCAGAGTCGACCGAAAACCACCTGTATCCACCCGACTCCGGCCTACTACACCCTGTTCGATGTTCCCCTCACTACGTTTAACTCCAAGGCGCATACATACTTATCAGGGATTAGCGGATTTCCAATTTCCGATGGTTTTTGGTCTACCGATTTTCGAAAAAAGCCTAAGAATGTGTAAGAGATTGGAAATTCCCACGAGATTAGACGTTTTTACACTTTTCCTTGCAACTCCTAGGGGGTTATTTTGGGTGCTAAATTCGAATTTGAGGTCTGCCTTCATTTTTCACAAAGCCAGGGTTGATTGCGTACACATGAAAATTGTTCAATAAAGAAGGATAAGCCCAAGTCTTTTTGGTGATCACAGTCACCGGGGGAGGGTTAAGAATTTCGCTGGACGAGTTTCCCAATTCCGTTGGTTTTTGGCGTTCTGATTTCCGAATTCCGAAATTGAGAAGGTCCTTCCGATTTCCGAATATCAGAAAAAAATGGCCATCTATGACGGGGCCATTCTGCAATATGTTTTCAACGAAGACGCATTCAAAATAGTTCTCACGGTATTCCTTGGGCGTATGAGCCGTTTTCGCCTTATCTCCAACCTTCACAAAGCGTATGATAACTAGGGAAATGAAGAACGTCACATAACTCGACAGATAGCTGACATACCTAAGACATTATCATGTTAAGTGATGGGTGGAGTATATTAGTCCTAAGCCGTAATATTGTCATAGTCGGATGATAGGAAAGAAAATTGTCCCAAACCCTTTTAACCGAAGACTCATGCCGTCATACTCAGACAAACTCACGGCTCGTCCGCGGCGGCAGATGAGCTTTCCGGACGGTCCGCGGCGCTTGGCGGCTGATCCGCGGCACGATTGATAGTGGGACGGTCAAACGGCCGATCCGCGGCGCTGTTTGTTCTCGGAGGGGTGGCTCCGGGCGCACCGCCAATCCACCATCTCAATACTGATCGATGAAAAGCAGCCACATATATTTTTGAGTTGTTTTTGGATTGAACGACTCCACCACCTCATTCCCCGCAGTCTTAGACAATTTTCCAGCCGCTGACTTCGACTTTATCGTATTTGTAACTTCTTCAAACCGTTATATCTACATGCACGCTAATTATTCTTTCTAGATGCCATCGCAACAACTTCTAGGGCAGAAAAAACTCCCGATGGTAAGTAAATTTTCATATTCTCGTTCATTTTTGAGATTCTCCTCTGATTTTGTTTTTTTTTCTCATTCAAATAATTTTCATGATTGTTTGGTTTGGTAATTCTCCTCATGTTTTTTCAAGAATAGTTCCGGTTTGATACCGACTTTGATCGATTTCGGCATGAAACCAGATCTACCCTAGAAAACCAAACAATCATATAAATCACTGAAATGTGAGGAAGAAAAACAAAAAGAGAGATTTACAAAAATAAACGAGAAATTAAAAATTACCTACCATCATGAATTTTTTCTCTCCTAAAAGTTGTTGCGGAGACATCTGGAAGGAAAAATTCAGTGTGCATGCAGATATAATACTTTAATATATGAAGAAACACAGAAGGACGGGTTTGGTCACAGAAGCCAAGAAAATTGAAGAAAATGAAAAAAAAACACCTACAATCAGCTTATCGGCTACGGCGCCGGAATATCGTCCGGCTCGAGCGCGTGCGGCCGCGAAGCGTCTCAATACGCAATTGCGGAGGGGAATTTGACGCAGAGGAGTGGAATTTGACGCAGAGAAGCACAGTACATGAACTCTGTTTCCATCGAGTGGGATATTCTAGTAGAGCACCACTCCCAATTAGATGGAAACAGTCAGTTCGCCCACCCCCAATCGACTCATTGGCCGTGAGACAGATTTCGGCATTGTTGCACGCTCTTCGCGCTAGCGTTCTTATCTCCTCAGAAAGCATCAGTATCACAATTTCGCAGGGTTGCTCTACCGTACGACTTATTTTCAGAGGTAGAACAGCTCAATTTACATGTAGAACTGGTTTCGATGTGCACATGCCCATGGTAACACAAACAACTGATTGTGCAATAACTATGTGTTACAGGTCTTCAGTCTAAACTAATATTACAAAGTTGTTGCTTAAGAGTCATAAAATATGAGCTCTCGATTTCGAGAATTCAAAGCTCATGATCATACATTAATCATTTGTTCATAATCATAATGATACATCACCGATGTCTAAAAGATTGCAATAAAATATAATATTTTCACAATACTTCAGCGATACATGTCACAGTTGTCCAGCTAAACAATCGAAACCAGTTATGCATGTTAGTCGAGCTGTTCTACTCTTGAAATTAGCTCTTACGATGGAGAAATCCTGCAAAATTGTGATATTGAGGCTTTCTGAGGAGTATGGAATGCTAGCGCGAAAAGCGTACTCCAATGCCAAAATCTGTCCCACGGCCAATGAGTCGGTTGGGGTGGGCTGGATAACAATATTCAAAAGGACTGTCCGCGGCGGCTCTCAGGACGGTCCACGGCGGCTGTCAGGACGATCCGCGGCGCCTACAGGACGATCCGCGGCGCTGGCAAGATGGTCCGCGGCGCATTGCCGGCGCATCCGCGGCTTCGGTGAAGGATCGTCCGGTCGTCGGCCGCGGACGATCCTGCAAAAGCGCCGCGGATCGTCCTTGGGCTTGTCTGAGTATTGCTAGCATGTGAAATGATCAGTCAATCGAAGATCAGCGGTCTTTCAGAACACAACTACTCAATATACCCACCTCGCAAGCGGGACATCGAATGATGAGGCTATTTTGCCGTTCGATACAATATACAGTACGGCGAGTACCGGGTAGAGAAATATGTGTCGCAGAACTCGATAAGAATCGCGAGCTGCATTCGACCCGAACTGGCCCCAACCTAAAAACATGGGAATCTGAAGAATAAATGTACATCATGCGCGCAGAAAAGCCAATTTGAAGTCTTGACCACTCCGAATACTGAATTTTTGACAAGATCCTGGGATGGTCCTCTATTCAGCGAGGTAGAAAGGTTGGTTGAAATTTCAAAATCAGTTTTAGCGCGAACTTCAGAAGCCGTATTCAGCTATTCGCAATCCTTTTTTTCCTCCCATAACTTAATGTTCGTAAAAGTAGAAGTCCTCTCATCATTTTCGTTCATTACAGGGACCTTCATGCAAGCAAAGGTGCAACGAATTTCTTTTTCGCGCTCACGATGTCCTTAACAACGTACCTCTGTGCCAGATGTCGGCCATGGCTCGTTGCACATTCGGGCTGCCAGCAAAATGTCGCATTCTCGCTTCTAGTGCCAGCTGGATTCGCGGATATGGATTTGCACACATAGCCAGTGGACAGTGACATTTCTGCAATTTGTCAAGGTAGGACAATAACGTGAGAAGAAGCTAAAGGACTTGCTTAATACTATTGGGCGTCACTATTTAAATTAACATTATGAAAACATGAATCTCAGCTAAAAATGGTGGTCTATCCCTAAATGCGCCACTTCAGTGGTCAAGATTAGTGAACAGACATACTTTAGGGTAAAACCACATAGTTTCCTTGTAGATTTTAATCCAGTGATTGGACGGGACTGCGACGGTAGATCATCGCGCGCCTTCAAAGCTCCGTAGGCCGCTGGTGTCGCGAACGCTGCGCGGCCTGCCGCAATGATCGCCCTTAGTCTATTCTTTGGACTAAACTTGATAATGGGACCATAAGTACACGCAGTTCGATGCCACATTACTTCTCGCATGCATGAAGGGGCGTAACCCGCGAATGTAGTACTAGGTATGCATTGGAGCAGCCCTATCCCAAAATGGCTTGTACATTCGCCTATATAATGATTGAATAATACATACTATAGTTGTACAATTTCGAATAAAATGTCGAACGAACGAAAATCGAAAATTTTTCGTTCGAAATGTTTTCGAACGAACGAAAAATGAAAAAATTTTGTTCGCAAAAATTTTGAACGAACGAAAAATGAAAAAATTTTGTTCGACGAAATTTCAAACGAACGAAAACGAACGAAAAAAAAATTCGAAAAATCTTTCAAAAAGTTTTCGAAAACTTCGTTCGTGTACAACTATAATACATACGACACCAAATAGGATACTACAGATTTGATTCTAGCAGCTTAGACGACGCATATAATAACTTACATGAGCGAGGAAGATATCCAGTTCCTCAACTCTCCAATTATTATCCATAATCCGACTGGTAAATCGTTGCACGTTATTGTAAAGCGAGCGATATGTATCCTGAAGTGGAGACTACGGCAAAAAGTTCTGTTAGACTCGTCTGTACAGTTCATCTACGCATTTGCGTTCAGTCCGCTAAGTGCACGCTGATTACGAAAGCGTGCTGCGGCGCGGTAGCCAGCATCCTCAGACAGGAATGTGGTATCACCGGGGCGGTGGGATCACCCGGGCTCTTAAGGCAAAAACCGTTTAGGTGGTACCACATCCCTGTTTGCCAAGCACGCCCATGCCGATCATTTTTTCCGCAGGGCTACCGTAACCATTCTTGAACAAAGCATGATAACGAACGATAACACACGCTCATAAGATGCGGGGTATAAAAGGGCAGAGGAGGGGTATGCATTTATTCACACACCGCTCTCTTCGAGAAGCCACTGGGAAGTGGCTGAGGAGGTCGGAATCGTGCAAACTTGTTTGTCGCCTATTACGATGTGCTCATATCCAAGCTGACACTCAGAAAATTTTTGAAGGAGGGATACGGTAGCCCTGCGGAAAAAATGATCGGCATGAGCGTGCTTGTCCCTGTCTGAGTATACTCGCAACCGCACCGCAGCACACGTTTGCAATCAGCGTGCACCTTGCGGGCTGAACGGCATTGCGTAGATGAACTGTATGTAGGTAGAGCACAAAAATTTTGCCCTCATTGCAGCCTCTTAACAGATTACGGAAGAAGCGACAATTGTCAGCGGAAAGCTATAAAGAATCTACTTTTCAGAGGAAAACCCTTTTTCCGGAGGATTTTTTAGGTGGCGCGAAATGACAGGTAATGTGTGCCCAAATGAGAATGGCGGCCCAAGCGGCCGGCGTGCTCGGCAGGTGGCCGTCGCAGGTGCCGCCCTCGGATGAGTGTTGGATTTCAACGACGGCCGTCCGCTCTCCCACCGTTTGCAGAGCTGATTGATCGGCGCAATGCTTGCTGCCAGCCGCTGCCGACCCCGTTCGTAGTCGACGGCGGTGGGGACTTTTCGCACTCTCGTTCGAGAGCTACGAACGCGACGGCTGCCTGCCAAGCACTCCGGCCGCATGGGCCGCCATTCTCATTCGGACGCACCTTAAAAGCAGCATACACGCTCGTAACCGTAACTGAGATAACTACGGAATTGGAATGGTATGGCACCGAACACAACGCTCACGCATTTTGAAGCTTCAAAAACAACCCACAATGACGCCACAGGAGTGAGAAGTATCTGCCCGCTCCTGTATTTGCCGTCTCCTCCAAAACAGGGGTGCTGGGCCATTACCAACGTCATCGATGTGTATGGTTTACTTATTGTACCTATTCCACGACCTACAAACGTCGCCGACGGTTTGGTTGTCCCACCAGTCCTGTTTTGGGGGAGGACGCAAATACAGGGGCGGGCAGATACAAGGGCGGGGCCAGCTTCCCACTTCTTTAGGCCCCGGTCATAGTTGGTGCTATTTGCATCTGCATCCCCCCCGCACCCCCTGCACCCCAACACCCCTGCACCCCCAACACCCCCAACACCACCCCGGTCGATACGTATGTTTAAAATGATGGAGTGAGGTTGAGAAAATCACTCGATGCATCCAACTAGATATGACGATGATTACGTGGCCAACAGGATTGCACCTGTTCAGAGAAATAGTGAAGGCGAGTATGGTGAAGTCACGGAGGTAGCTGTAAGGTTAGCTTTCTAGTGATACGCAATGTTTTATCATCGACCCACCCACCCGGTGATTTTCTCATCCGCCGTCATCCACGTATTGCATGGATATCGACCGCGTCGGATACATTGAGTGATTTTCTCAACCTCACTCCATCATTTTTAAACATACGTATCGACCGGGGTGCGGGGGTGTTGGGGGTGCGGGGGATGCGGGGGAGCGGGGGATACACCGAGTGATTTTCTCAGCTTCACCTCACCATGTTGTTCATAAGTATCGACCGGGTGGGTGTTGGAGAAGTTGGGGGGGGGGGGGGGCGGGGGGATACACCGGGTGATTTTTGCATCCCATTTCCAATGCATTCTGTGTGTATCGACCGGGCTGGAGGCGTCGGCTCATCCAACTATGACCGGGGCCTTAGCGTCATTGTGGGTCGTTTTTGAAGCTTCAAAGTGCGTTGGCGTTGTGCTCGGTGCCATACCATTCTAATTCCGTAGTTATCTCAATTACGTTTACGAGCGTGTACGCTGCCTTTAAGCGTGAATGGTTCTTCTTAAAGGCAGCATACACGCTCGTAAGCATAGTCGAGATAACAGCATAGATAGGTCCGCACGGCCCGTACTATGTCGTCAACGACGTTTGAAGCGCTGAAAACTGCCCAGGATGACAGTTTTTGACAATGTTTGAGCAATCTTGCCTTCCACGCCCGTATTTTCACACCCCTTTGAGTAACAGAATGAGAATCGATACTTGTGAAAACGTGTGATAATTGAGAGCGATAGCACTATCAAATGGGAGTGCACGAGAGAAATAGCTTGGTTTACTTGAGTATAACATGTCTACATACCTAATGACTCTCGTCCACTTTCGAGAATGCCGCTCTACTGTGGCTGACCTCTTGAGATGGAGGATTTTATCAGTGCACAAACATGTTGTATTGTACCTATTCCACAACCTACATTCTTATTGTACCTATTCCACAACCTACAAACGTCGCCGACGGTTTGATTGACCCAGCACTCCTGTTTTGGGGGAGGACGCAAATACAGGGGCGGGCAGATACAAGGGCGGGGCCAGTGCGTTGACCGTGCAAGGTCGGTGGAAGCTGCTCTCTCCGATTCGTCTCTGGCCATTCCTGGATGGCCTCGTCAGCAGTGAGGTCTACAATCAGCGAGGAGATCTACGACTGTATCAAGAAGACAAGAAGACCTGCGTTTCCCTTCGTGGCAAAAGGGTATCTACAACTGGACTTATCGGCTCTTGCCACCTTGACAGGTGAACGACTTCCGATTTTGGGGACACATATGTATGTCCATTCCGTCAACGCAACTGCACTCGTCAAATGGTATCTCACGTTTGGATGCTGCTATTCAAGAAGTCAACTCGTCGACAACAGTGCCAGACTGCATCAAGAACGCATTCAATGTGCTCACGAACGAACTTGTCATGATTCGTCGTGAGAGAGATAGCCTTCGTGAGGAGAATGCTCTGCTCCGTCAGCGGCTGGGCATTCCCCTTAACTCACTTATCAATGCCATTGATTCACCTCTTGAACCGAGTTCAACCACAAACATCACTCCCTCTCAGAATAATGATTTTCATGAGTGTGAAAGATTAAGATCTGTTATCATTGGTGGCATACCCGAATCAAGACATCCTGAGATTTCTTCAAGGCTCGGGTATGACTGGAGTAGCGTTATGAATGTTCTATCTCATCTCAATATAGAGTGCTCTCCAATTTCTGTGTTTAGGTTAGGCGATCCCAATTCTAGCACACGTAGATTATTGAAGGTTGTACTCCCTTGTACTCGCTTCCAAAAACTAGCGGTAAAGAGAGCTTCTCGGCTATGGTTCTCCTCCGGGAAAGGAGTATTCCTTCGGGAATCCCTGGCTAAAGCGGAGCTGAATCGGCGTCAAGAGGAGCGTTTGAATCGTAGAAATACTAACTCCTCAACTCCAGCTGTACAGGTTCTTCGGGCTAGTTCTGACCAAGGGGACTATAGCTCACCTTCCCTCGCTGGTGGTAGAGCGGTTCACCTGAGTTGAAAGCGCGATTACCATGTGCACGCAAGGAAGTTCATTAAACCTCCAACCGGGTGATAGGACTCCTCATCATTCTTTAAACTAGGTGATGTGGCTTCGCGCAAAAAATGCAAGTCACATTGACTTAGTGCTGAGCGACTGCTATGATGTTTTTGTCTTCACTGAAACTTGGCTAAACTCATCTCATTCACTATCTGCATTGTTATCTTATCTCAATAGCAACTACATACCAGGCACTGCGTTGTGATAGAATCAGAAGGCAGGGTGGAGGCGTGGTTGTTTTCCTGAGAAATGATATGGGTTTCACGGAGGTTTTGCCTGAATGTGTTCCCGATGGTTTTGAGATTTTAGCGCTTGATATAATTTTGGAGTGCCATAAAATACGACTCATTGCAGTTTACAGAACCCCATCCTGCCCTGCAGCCTTGAACGAGAGACTTTCAAACTCTATCAGCGATTTGATTATTTGTGAACATTCAGCGGTTGTTCTAGGTGACTTTAACTATCCCGATATCGACTGGGAAGATAAAAATAAGTCGATGTCGCCATTGGCGCGTACGTTTGCGGATATGGTAGAGAGCCATGGTCTACATCAGTTTGTGAAAAATCCCACAAGAGGCGACAGCATTCTTGATTTGATTTTATCAGATGACCTTGCGCTGGTGAAAAATGTTATTTCTAAACCACCTGTCGGCTACAGTGACCATATCAGCCTCAGTTTCTCATTATCTGCTTCATATTCTGAGCCTGCAATCACCTTTTTTCGGCATTTCAGAGGGTGTGACTATTCAATCATTTGTGACTATCTTTGATCGGTGGATTGGCAAAGTTCCTTTGAATCAGCAAGTTCCTTTCAAGAAAAATACGAGATGTTTCTAGCCATACTACAACACACTATTGATTCTTTTGTGCCTTTGAAGCGTGTAAGGGCTTCCAAGTGTTTTCTGCCCTCTTATCTTCAAAACATGGCTGAACATAGGAGCTGCTTATTTATTTTAGCTAGAAGTTCGAATCGGGAGGAGGATTGGGCTAGGTTCCAAGATTTTACGCAAGATTTTGACTTTCGCCTGCAAAAGTACAACAGAAATTTGGAAGCCAAAATAATTGCTAGGGGAGACAAAAAGGATTTCTTCAAATATATCAACAAGAAACTTTCGACTTCTTGCAGGATTCCGGGTTTGAGAAAGGGGGGATTCTATTGCAGTTACAGATCAAGATAAGGCGGAGCTACTGGCTGATAAATTTCAAGATGTTTACACTGAAAGAGATGATAATTTTCCAATCTACGAACCCTCCGTTGGCCATGAAATGGCTGGGTTCCCGTGGTTTGAGGAGGTTTTCTTGTATGAACTCTTGTCTAAATTGCCGCCAACTCATTCAATCACACCAGACTTTGTACCGGCCATCTTTTTGAAAAATATTGCCCAGGTAATTACAGGTCCTTTAACACATATTTTCAACCAATCGATTTGTTATTCTGAAGTGCCTCTTCGTTGGAAACATTCATTTGTAACACCGCTGCTAAAAACGGAACCTGCATCCTCGGTTGATAACTATAGACCTGTAAGCATTACATCACAGCTTTGTAGAATATTTGAGAAAGGACTGAAGAAGCAAATAGTGAGTCATCTTGAAGAAAATTCAATTATTCCACCGAACCAACATGGGTTTGTCCCTGGGAAATCAGTGGAGACGAACCTACTCGAATGCATTAATGACTGGACGGAATATCTGGATTCGAGAAAGTGCTGTGACGTGGTGTATTTTGATTTTTCGAAAGCATTTGATCGAGCAAACTGCTGTATAAATTGACTAAGCTCAAATTTCATCCCTTGGTCACTAGATGGCTAAAAAATTATCTCTTAGGAAGAAGTTTCCAAGTAAAAATAAACACAACATTTTCTTCAGTCAGGTCAGTGAGAAGTGATGTACCTCAGGGAGGGGTATTGTCTCCCATTCTGTTTGCTGTTTACACCTCAGAACTTCCCGGTCTTCTTGAGCGTTGTGGTGTAACGTGCAAGCAATTTGCTGATGATATTAAAATTTATAAAAAGGTTGACAATGAAGAGGATCAGAATATGATTGCAGGTGCATTGGAGAAAATTCTTGATTGGTCGTATGAATGGAAATTGCCCTTGGCTCCGGAAAAAACAGTTTTCATGAGATTAGGAGTATCTGGATTGCCATGCACTTACAATTTCGGTGGTCATGTGCTGAATTTCGTATCCTCTGTTAAAGACCTGGGCTTTCACTATAGCAGCAAACTGGACTTCTCAGATCACCTAAAATTTCTGTACAGCAAAGCTTCCTCCAGAGCTTTCCTCATTTTTAAAGCCTTATCTGTCAGAGATAAGAATGTTTTGTTAAGAGCTTACAAAACATATGTCAGGCCCATTCTAGAAAGCGGAACATCAGTTTTCTCACCACAGAAGCGTAAAGATGTTTTACTATTGGAAAGAATTCAAAACAACTTTATGCGAAGAATATATATCAGAGCTAACATAGGGCCTTATAACAGCATACCCAATGCAGAAGACAGGAATAGAGAGCTTAAACTGCATTCCTTATACTCTCGCCGACGACTCTATGATGCATGCGTAGTCTTCAAAATTTTATCAGGGCTCATGAAAACTAACGTCTCAAAATTTTTTAGGCTAGTTCGCTCTAGAACTAGGGGAAGCACTCAGAAAATCTCGTATTCAGCTCCCAAAAGCAATACGAGAGCCTCTTCTTTCACATGTAGAGCTGGATCCACCTTTGTTTCGTTGAATCTTAGCGTCACTCCACTGCCCATTCCTGGTGCTCTGTTGAATTTCAAACGCCTTGCAGGGAAGAAGCTGTTGAGTTACTAGAACTGTGATACCAATACTCGCTTTCCATGCCTCCCACTCCTGTTCTAGTTATCCATATTTTTATATTACGTGTGCCTTAAGCAGCGTATTCAATAAATAAATAAATAAATAAATAAATGTTATACTCAAGTAAACCAGGCTATTTCTCTCGTGCACACCCATTTGATAGTGCTATCACTCTCAATTATCACACGTTTTCACAAGTATCGATTCCCATTCTGTTACTCAAAGGGGTGTGGAAATACGGGCGTGGAAGGCAAGATTGCTCAAACATAGTCAAATACTGTCATCCTGGGCAGTTTTCAGCGCTTCAAACGTCGTTGACGACATAGTACGGGCCGTGCGGACCGATCTATGCTGTTATCTCGACTATGCTTACGAGCGTGTATGCTGCCTTTAATCAAACTGAACGATTCATTTCGTCAACTGCCTAATTGAAGGCAGCATATAAGCTCAAAAGTCCTACCGATTTTGTGATATGAATCAGAGGTTTGGGGCTGGTTATCAATCAATAAGGACGCGGCTCACCCTCGTTTCATACTCATTCGCTGAATTTCTACGAAACGGTTCTCCGAAACAATAACTCTTTCTTCTTTTCGCCAAGTTTTTTTTTGAGCCCCTGCCTCCTCCTAGCCACAGGTTTATAATTTGCCACCGGCACAAAATTCTCACGGAAGTTAAGTAGTTTTTCTTACCAGAGTTTTCCATGAGTAGGCCCCAATATCGTGTTATCTTTATCACCGGTGAGGCTGTTTCCCCGATCCCTGGTATGTTCAGCTTCAGCCGCTCACCTTCGGAGAAAGATGGTGCGTGAATGAAAACACACCGCTCTCAATTTCCTTTATACCCTACCCTTTATCAAATGGGTATCATCAATTTTGTTTACCGTGAGAATTTTGTGCCGGTGGCAACTTATAATCGTCTCTCCTAGCCATGCACGGGTCGTCAATGTTCATAAGAGGCAACATTTTTAAATGGAACTTTATTACATCACGGCCTCGTCCCTGATTTCGCTCACCATAAACTCAAAACAATCGTTTTCCATGCACATAGCGATGTCCTGCGCAAGTGAACAAGCGGCAGCGAACGGGTCATCTGTGGCCAGCCAAAGAAATGCCTCCGAAGTTACTGCTCGCATTGCGTCCACCTAAAATTTGAAACTCTAAAAGTGTCAGTTCTGAAGATCCTACTACATAGTATTTCTTGCACACTGTGAATACATCTAAATTTACGATCATACCCTTCTTTCCATATCAACATTACTGCTGGACATTCTTATGCACACATCACACTTACCTAGAACAAAACTGTTTAATGATTTTGCGAAGTGTTAAAAATGAAAATTTTCAGGGAGGAGCTCACATGTGGTGTGATGAGGAAGATCTATTGAGTGTCCTCTGAGAAGCAGACACTGAACAACTGCAAAGTTATTCAGAATGCAAGCAAGCATCAATGGCGTCAGATGAGGAGGGTAGGCAGCGGAGTTGGAGCATCCTATATTACCAGACATAACGGAATAGGATAAATTTCCTGACTTCAACAGCCCCTTTGTATTAGTTAAACCAACCACTTCGTTCTTCATGTGGAAACTTATAAAATAATGCGAGGATTAGTTCAACAAGTGGTCTGCTTCCAATGCATATCGCGGTCAGGAGGGCCTCCTTCGTCATTTCCGGCGTTGGTGTCTTCAACATTCTACACAGGTGCTCAATTTGGAGTTCCTAGAAAGAAAGAAAGAAATTCCTAGAAAGTTCCATTGCCCATCACTTGACGGTAACTCACAGATGCCGCGACGCCAAGCGTTTCGAACACTTCCATCACCTCCACATTGTTGTGGTCCTTCCTGTAAGTTTCCACCTTCTCACAGAATTCATACTTCATGCACAGCATCTGAAAATCTTCTTTGCATTTCACCTCCGAATCTACCTTTGTGGTAACATCCAACAACATTGCTTTGAGGCAGTGCTCAAACCGATAGCTTCGCCGTCAAGGCAGTGTTCAAAATAGTTTTCATTGGTGATTAGAAACAGCGAGACGTCGCTAAAAGTTGTCAGTGCAAACTGGAGCTTTTCTTTGCGGCTTCGCGATTTTTAGAAGTAGTGGTGCTCACTCAAGATTGCATGAGTCGAACTGGAGAACGAAATTCATTTAGGTGATGTCTGGAGCACTTCTGACCAGCTCTCGTTTACGATTATCACCGGCTTTTTGTCGAAACATCGTTGTTGGCCTTTGTGTTCATCCATGGCCCACCGGTCTGTTCTGATAACAGTCGGAATTGAGAGCTCTTCAAATATGGCCCATAGTTTCACTCAGGTACGCAGAGGAATGTTGAGCGCACCATAAACACCGCTCGGTATTTCCCGTCTAATGTTACCGAAGGCATGAGAAGGCGATTTTCGAACAAGATTTACGAGCAATGCGCATGCTTGCCTATTGCGGGTCCGCAAATTCATTCTTAAAGGCAGTGGTCACGATGAAAATCGTTATCGAAAAAACTACAAAAATCAGCTTAGATCAAAAACAGCTGAAAAACTATGAAGGTAGCGCGGTGAAAAACGGTCTAGAATTAGAGTTTCTAGGGCCCAAAGAAGCCAGTTCGTGCACACGTGCACAGCGATGACGAAACAGATCGCAGTCTCATGCCGAGCAGTCAAAAATCATCGACATTCAGAGGACGAAATAAATGCAAATTTAACGAATAAAAACAGTTGAATAATGAAAGCATCACTTCAGTCAATGTTTTTGACTAGATGTGTACATAAATTCTAAGGTTCATTGATTGACATTCAATTTCAAGCTAGCTGATGTTCTTGATATAAGAGGTCATCGATGCCGATGATGTGGAGAGGGCTCGTCCACCATCAAAAGACAAGAAAGTTCAGGTTTCAAATTTGGCCCAAAACAGTGGTTTTTTCGCGATTTTTTCTTACAGGTCCTACTACTCGAGACCCAGGAAAGGATTTGGAGAGAAAAAGACGACAAGCATATTTGATCGCGACCACTGCCTTTAAAGGCACAGTCCAACCTCAGAGGTAATTTTTGATACTATGGTCCGGTCGCCGCCTATAGCAACCCTGCCAAGCGCGGAATCTCAATTCGCTCAAATAAGCGAGAAAAAGCTAGGAAAAAGTCGGCCACGCCCCTTGAAAGAAAAAATGGGTAACGCCCACCGCCAGGTTTCCGACCTCAATAGCGAAGAAACGCGCGAATGATTTTATTCAACATCTATGTTCTTCGATTTGTTTTCGGTCTGGATTTATATTGTGGCCTGCTGCAGAACGATGGCTGCGAATAACGAGAAAATACAGGCTCGAGATAACTCGTCCGAGAACTCTTAGCTATTCAAAATCTAATTTTTTGGGGAGCCGTAACTCCGTTCGTAGTGAGTTCTGAGCGATTCTAGAGACACCGTTGTGATCAGCGTGAAATATTCTCTAAGATAGGTAGAAAACCGAAAAATCGCTTCTGAGGTTGGACTGTGGCTTTAAAGGCAGCATACACGCTCGTAAACGTGCTTGGGATAACGAAGTGAATCGAACCGTATGGCTTATAACATAATGCCTACGCATTTTTGAAGTGAGCTAGAAGTTGGCCCCGCCTTGTATTTTCACGCCCCTGAATTTGCCATTTTCCTCCAACGCGGGGTTGCTGGGCCATCTTCGCCGTCAGTGACGTTTGTGGTTTACTTGTTAGGCAATTTACCAACAGTACCGATGGTGAATATGACCCACCAACCTTGCGTTGCAGGAAAAGCGCAAGTAAAGGGGGCGTCAAAATACAGGGCGGGGCCAACTTCTAACTCATGTAGCGGCATTGTGGGTCGTTTTTGACACTTCAAAATGCGTAGGCGGTGTAATCTGGGTCATACCGTTATATTTCCGTAGTTATCTCAATCACGTTTACGAGCGTGTATGCTGCCTTTAATCACCTTATTGGTGTCTCCTTCCCATTCCAAGTGACCATCGTATCCCTCCATTTTCGCCTCCTAAAAATTACCCCATTCTGAAAAGAATACATCCGACATGACTCCTTTCATGATTTTATAACAACTCGTCAAACCCAGTTAAAATAGCTTACATAGTAATTGTCCGGAACCTTCAGCTTGCTGAGGTGCTTCTTTCCAAGCACCACCTGATGTCCAACACTGGAAATTTCATGAATATATGTGTCGATCAATCAACGATAAAATTTCGACTGCTTCAAGAGCACAGTACACCCTCAGAAGCGAATGTTGTGCTTTTAATTATTTCTGTAGAAGACCTCTCCTGTTAACATGTGCCAAGTGCGAGACCTCAGGCATTTCAATAAAGCGAGATATAAGCCACCGCTATGCGCACGCTTCGCTTGCGCTACAGTGAAGTTCGATTGTGATCGAAACAACTGCTGGCGTTATCTTTGCAACACCATTTTGAAAGTGAGGAGATTTCACAGTGAGTGACTCTTTCAGTGCAGGCCAACTAATGCGAAGACTGCAAAGAGTCAAGAAACCCGTCAACTCACTTTCGCATAATCAACTTGACCATCTTAGATGAAGTTGTGCGTTCCAATAAACCACATCCGACCAACTGTATTTAGCTCGACTTCAATCAGTAAATGATCAATAATATTGCTATGCCGAGTTTTTATTGGAATAATGATAACTTTATCAGTTGCAGCATAAGGGTCATAAAAGAGAATTTACTGGCCTATTGGCCATTCTCAAATGTTCTGCCTATCAGACTCAGCATGTACAGAGCGGGCGTTCCGCATACCTGCCATCATTCAATGCAAGCATCAAATGAAAAATCTTGTTGTGAACGCCATTCAGCTTAGGTGCTTGCTAATGCCGAAATTTTGTTGTAGAGCTCGTCGCGGTTGTCCAGACATCCGTAAAGAGCACTCTCTGTTGAACAACGTAGTTCTAGGTGGAACCTACAGTTACGAAGTATGCTCCGCTCCCATAACTCGATACCCCGACTGTCCCACTTCCGCTGTCGCAGCGCTTCCAGTTTATGTTTAGATTCTCAGACAATCAACGCATGCAATGCGTGTCGAATACGCATTCAACTCGGAGACAAAGCGGTTTCGAGCATAGTCAGGGAACGTGATGCTAGGGGAGCACGTTTTCTTATTGTGTCCCAAATGACAGCACGAGCCCCAACAAACAAAACGTTCAATGAGTGCATGATACCCGCTCAACTCGATGACAAAATGAGTTTCCCAAAAATAAAAGAAAGCATACGATGCACTCTTGAGGCGGTACCCAGATGTCGGCAGCATCGCCGGTTCAATTACCCAAGTTTGCGGCACTTGGCCCGCCCAGCCGCTGGAGACGTCGTCCAACCGCTGGCGACCCCAGAAGGTGCTTCGCGAGCTGGCCGATCCGCACGTCTGTGCCCCGGCCGCGTCGCGTGCCGGTCTGCTGCTACGATAGCGCTGACTTCTTTGCAGTATGTGCTCCTGCGATGAAATTTATCAGCACGTGCTGCTGCCTGCAGCACATGCCCCTTCGATAGAGCTTTTCAACTCAGACAATGGGGTGGACCGACCGCGGGCGAAAAATCGCGTTTCGTACTGCCCGCGTGCCACTATAGTACTGACCGCGGGCGAAAAATGCATTTCGTGTCGAACGCGCGCATTTGCGTACTGACCGCGCAAACGAAATATTGCACGCGGTCGATACGCCTGGGCTGCCTACCAACCGCTCGCGAAATTCTATAAAGACGTACTGACCGCGCGCATTCATCCTTGCGCGCGGTCAGTACGGATTATGACTTTTCGCTGCGGTTGGTACGTGAGCATACGCAGTCAGTACGCAAGTGGTCGCGTTCGGCGCGCAACCGCCCGCGTTCAGTACACAAGCAAACTGGTGGTTGAGATTGATTTGTCAGTATGCGCGGTCGGTACGCAATTGTTCGCGTTCAATACGCAATCGCCAGCATTCAGTACGCAAGCAAACTGGTGGATGATATCGGTTTGACAGTCTGCGCGGTCGGCACGCACGGGTCAGCGTTCAGTACGCAATCACCCGCGTTCAGTACACAAGCAAACTGGTGGTTGAGATTGATTTGTCAGTATGCGCGATCGGTACGCAAGGGTTCGCGTTCAACACGAAATCGCCCGCGTTGAGTACGCTAGCAGACTGGTGGGTGTGATCGATTTGTCAGTCTGCACGGGCGGTACGCAAGTGTGTGCGGTACATACGCAAATGCACGTGCTTATTAAAGGCAGCAAACACGCTGAAAAATTATATCGATTTTATGACATAAAGCAAGGGGTTCGGGGCTGGTAGTATGGGGAACCAACTAAAATTGTATGCAAATAGAGGAACAACGGTTGATTTGTTTATTGGGTGAAAGTGGACGAGTAGCTCAGCGCGCGGTTGGAACAGCGAATATTAGCAACAAAGCGGTTGAGATAGAAAAGCCGATATACTCTTCCAGCCTGTACTGGAACATTCACCTCATCAGAAGCATCAAAAACCAGCAAAAGTGACCGCATTAGAAGGATCTTTCTGGACGAGTTTGTTTTTGGGGCCGGGTTGCAGGAATTTTTCGATTTGCATTTAGTAGTTAGTAGTTTTGACTCGTTTTTGAGGCTTACAACGGCGTGACCATTCTACTAGGAGCCATACGACCCTAGTAACGTAGGTAAGGTCTGTCCGAAGGAGAATGTCCGCCTAAGCGGTCGGCTTGAGTGTTGAACGGTCGTCGCGAAGATTTTTCTTGGAAGAGTCTTCTCCGGGCTGCAAACAGCTGACTGGAATATTACCCCTTTCTCGTCTAGTGTTCTTGTTAGTCAATTCACATTTCTAAGAAATGCCCTCTCGATTCCCGTTCGACACGCACACCGACCGCCTGGGCGGACGGTCTCATTCGGACAGACTTTAACTCAACAACTTTTTCGAGCGTGTCTGTTGCCTTCAGGTAACGAAATCTCGAGCGCTTGCGCATTTAGTCTATCAGTTCATTAGAAGCAAGGTCTTTCCTGAAAAGGTTAGACCTATTTTTGTTCTGATAGAAAGTCAGATGGGTTGGTCTCTGTGACAGCTGGGTCTTCAAAACTGAGAATCCGACGAGAACCACTGAAAGGATTATAACAGTTGCCTAATTCATAACTTGAAGCACACATCTGGCTTCATCTATCCCGAGCCTATAACTCGTTTTCTTCTAAACAGTTAGTGCTCTTGAAAGACTCGATATTTGAGGATGATAGTTGTACAATTTCGAAAAAAATGTCGAACCAACGGAAATCGAAATCAGACCAACGGAAATATTTTCGAACGAATGAAAAATGAAAAAAATTCGTTCAAAAAAATTTCGAACGGACAAAAAATGAAAAAATTTCGTTCGACGAAATTTCGAACGAACGGAATCTGAAAAAAAATTTCGTTCGACGAACTTTCGAACGAACGAAAACGAACGAAAGAAATTTCGAAAAATCTTTCGAAAACTTCGTTCGTGTACAACTATATTGAGGATACAGCAACAGCATGGACGGGCGTAGTTATCTTAGTAATTGTTGCCGGTTTAAAGTTGTTTTGTGTGGTTTTGTCCTAGGCTCTTGCTGACGTTCGCCTTAAGGGCAGCATATACGCTCGTAAACGTAATTGAGATAACAACGGAATCAGAATAGTATGGCACCGAACATAACGCCCATGTATTTTGAAGCGTCAAAAACTACCCACGATGACGTTACATGAGTAATAAGTTGGTCCCGCCCCTGTATCTGCCCGCCCCTGTATTTGCGTACTCCTCTAAAACAGGAGTGTTGGGCTATTTCTACCGTCGTCGATGTGTGTGGTTTATCTACTGTAACTATTCCACCACCCACAAACGTTGCCGATGGTGAGAATGGCCTAGCACCCCTGTTTTGGAAGAGGACGCAAATACAGGGGGCAGGCAGATACAGGGGCGGGGCCAACTTTCGACTCATGTAGCATCATCGTGGGTCGTTTTTGACGCTCTAAAATGCGTGAACGTTGTGTTCTGTGCCATACCATTCTAATTCCGTAGTTATCTCAATTACGTTTACGAGCGTTTTTGCTGCCTTTAAAAGCAAAGGACTCCCAGAAAAGTGGTTTAATTTTGACCTTGGAGAGAGTCACCCGCTGATCACAGTGGTATCTTTGAAACCGCCCACGACCCCGTTAAAAAAGAGTTATGGCTCCTTAAAGGTACAGTACATCCTCAGACATGGATTTCGTGATTTTTGTTTGATTGTGTAGTAGACCCTCATAGATAACACGCGCCAAGTGCGAGATCTTAATTCCTCCAAATAAACGAGATATAAGCGACTACTACGGGCCCGAACCCCTCCAGCCACCACCACAGACCCGGCCCCCTTCCTGGTTTTCGATCTCAATAGCAGCTAGATGGATAAATCATTTTCAACCGAGTCGTCGTTCCTCACCCCCTTTCCGATCTATCTCCACATCTTGTTTTGCTTTCGTGCCGCGACTGCGAATGAAGAGAAATACAGGCCTGAGACAACTCGTCCACAAAATTTTGCCTTCAAAATACAGGCGTTTTCAAGAAACCATATCTCCGTTCGTCGGGGGTCTTGGACGATTTCAGAGATACCATTGTGATCAGAGTGTGACCCTCTTCAAGATAAGGATAAAACCTAAAAATAATTTTCTGGGTGTTCTGTGCCTTGAAGATGCCTATATTTTGAGGAGGAAAAATTGGTGGGCGAGTTGTCTCAGGCCTGTATTTCTCTTCATTCGCTATCGTCGCGCGAGAACGAGCCAGGATATGGAGACAGTCCGGCAGTGGACTGAAGAACGAAAACTTGTTGAGGATTCATCCATCCATCTAGCCGCTATCGAGTTCGGAAATCTGTTAAGGGGTGTGGCCCGTGTTGGTGAGCAAAGGAGGTCGGGTCTGTGATGGTCGCTTATTTGGAGGCATTGCGATCTCGCACTTGGCACGTGTTATATAGGAGGGGTCTACTACACACTCAAACAAAAATCTCAAATTTCATGTCTGAGGGTGTACTGTGCCTTCAATGAGGGTCAAACCTACCCGAACGTAAACGTGGGACCCTCTGCATCCTTTCTGATCACGAGCAATGAGCCACATTTCAGGAATATCCTTCGGACATAATTCGTTTCTCATCTAATGTCAGCTAACTGGATGTTTTGATAAATCAACACCGCCTTTCGCTCGAGAAAACACAACAATGTGTCATTCCTTCGGTAGTTGCGTGGTATTATAAGGATCCTATCAGTTTTTGTAGAGCACGAAAAACTTGTGTATACCGTTAAAACTGAAATTCCTCCCCACTTCTTACAATCATAGCGTAAAATCACGCGGTCGAATGGATATTACTGCACCAATTTTGAGTTATCTGTGCACCACATGATTTTTGAGCTATGAGGAAAATCTATTCGGAAATTCCATATGCTCATATGCTAGATAATGGATATCTACTTATAAGAAGTTTTGGGAGAAATCATTAAGTGGTACGCATATATTCAGGTAACAGAAAATAACTACCGTATTTTCTCTTTTAGAAGTATACAGTGCGGTCGGCTGCCAAAGGGGTAAAGGCGGCGGCGGGCGGGGGGCGCCGCCGTTTTTGTGCGGCGTCCGATTCAGGAACGGTTTACCGTGTTTAAGGACTTCCCCGGTTGATTCTGTTTCTGTGACACTTTCGAGGCAGCCGTGCGATTCTGCCAAAGAAGTTTGAAGAAATTTCGAAAAGTTTGAATTTTTTTCGAGAAATTGAACTGAAAGGATGACGAGTCTTCAGAAGCTCATAAACATTTTCAAAACAACGGCTTATGATCCAAGAAAATTGTAAGTGATACAAAACATGCAGTATACCGTGTGTAAAACATTTTGTCAGAAAACTGCGAGCTGGAAATGAAAATACTCTGGATGAAAATTACAATACAGCACTGCAGAGCCCGATTGAAATCAATTTTCGGCTCAGACAGGCCTATGCTGATTGAAATGTTATAATGATGATTCAAATGATTAATATGCACAACCACGAGTACACGGAAAAATTTTCTGGCTGAACGGGCATTTTTGAAAAAAATCCAAAAACTAGTTTTTTTTTGGAAATTCAGTGTCTATTTAAAGACCCTAACAAATTTACTTCTTTGTTTTGATTGATGCTTTCTTTCGAGCCAGGTAGGTGACACCACCAGTGAATTATCTGGTCATTTTTGATAGCTTATTTCCAAATTATCATTTACTCAACATTGTTCCGCGAGACGTGACCAGTTTTTATGAAGTCCTCGAGTGTATTGCTGGTATAAAAAAGATTTTCCGAAGAAGTTAGCTATGAAAAAGTCCAAGTGGGCATCAGTAAAAAATAACAGAATATAAGAAACACGAAAACGAGAAAATTTGTTTTTTTTGTAATTTCTGATTTTTCCTTTTTTTTCTGTTGCGTTTCAGCACTTATTAAAAAGCTCCACTGTGCAATGCAGCGATGATAACTCTGCTTTCTGATGAGAGCACCCATTTCTACATTATAAATTAGTTTGAGGCCAAAATGTAGAAAAATGGGTGAGAAATTTGTTTTCAAAAAGTGCTTCGCGCCCCTTTTAGTGGCATTTCTTTCATATCGAGGTTTATCTAGATTTATGGGAAGAAATGGGTTATGATACTCCAGCAAAAGTTTATTCGCGTTTCAGTGAACACTTCTGAAACCCATGTAGAAGTTTTCATAGAAAACGAATCAACTTCGGTTTTGCAAAAAATAATGATATCAAAAGTTCAATATTTGCACCGACGTCAAACAATTCGTATTTAAGCTTTACCAACGCGCTTGTCACATATAAAAGAGAAAAAAAGGATTGCGATTGAGCCTCACAGTGTGAACGAGAATACCGAAGTGGTCATGAGAAAATCAGGAACCAAACTCAGCTGTTCATGCTCAAAACTATTTCCATCAGATTATATTGATCTCAAATCAGTCCATATTGTGATAATGAAGCGAAACGCTCACACACAGAATAGTAATGAGCCAAGCCTCTAAATAGGCAACAAAGAAAATCTCAAAGCAAGATGTGAAAATTTTGGATTTTTTCGTTGGTGGAATTTTGAGCTCGTTGCCCGATCTGGGCTCACTATTGACAGATGACTGTCATTAGAGTGAAGTCGACGAAATCCGTGCTCGCTCACGAAAAACCCAAATAACATTCGTATTCTCAGAAAAAAATCATACGCCAATTTTGTTCAAAATGTGATTCGGAGAGGCAAGATATGCACAGAAAATGACCAAAGTTTTTACAGAAAACTAAATTTGAAAAAGTATGAATCCACTGATCCAGCAACGATTCTTTCACGCTAGTGTACAGTTGCGAATATGTGGGTTGTGGCAAATATCATAGCTCTTCCAAATGTGCCCTAGATTCCTGCTGGCATCGATATGCCCTCGTCCGGGTAATTACGGACTTCGCACCTCCAGTTGGACGTGTCAGGGCACTACAACCCAATGCCAGGAGGAATCTAGGGCACATTCAAAGGAGCCATGATATTTGCCAAAACCCACATATTCGCAACTGTACACTAGCGTGAAAGAATCGTTGCTGGATCAGTGGATTCATACTTTTTCAAATTTAGTTTTCTGTAAAAACTTTGGTCGTTTTCTGTGCAAATCTTCCCTCTCCGAAACACATTTCCAACAAAATTTGGCGTGTGATTTTTTTCTGTGAATACGAATGTTATTCGGGTGTTTTTGTGAGCGAGCACGAATTTCGTCGATTTCACTCTATTGACAGTCATTTGTCAATAGTGAGCCCAGATCGGACCCTGAGCTCAGAATTCCATCAACGAAAAAATCAAATATTCTCGCATTTTCTTTGTTGCCTATTTAGACGCTTGGCTCATTACTATTCTGTGTGTGAGCGTTTCGCTTCATTATCACAATATGGACTGATTTGAGATCAATATAATCTGATGGAAATAGTTTTGAGCATGAACAGCTGAGTTTGGTTCTGATTTTCATGACCACTTCGGTATTCTCGTTCACACTGTGAACTCAATCGCAATCCTTTTTCTCTTTTATATGTGACAAGCGCGTTAAGCTTAAATACGAATTGTTTGACGTCGGTGCAAATATTGAACTTTTGATATCATTATTTTTTGCAAAACCGAAGTTGATTCGTTTTCTATGAAAACTTCTACATGGGTTTCGGAAGTGTTCACTGAAACGCGAATAAACTTTTGCTGGAGTATCATAACCCATTTCTTCCCATAAATCTAGATAAACCTGGATATGAAAGAAATGCCACTAAAAGGGGCGCGAAGCACTTTTTGAAAACAAATTTCTCACCCATTTTTCTACATTTTTGGCCTCAAACTAATTTATAATGTAGAAATGGGTGCTCTCATCAGAAAGCAGAGTTATCATCGCTGCATTGCACAGTGGAGCTTTTAATAAGTGCTGAAACGCAATAGAAAAAGGAAATCAGAAATTACAAAAAAACAAATTTTCTCGTTTTCGTGTTTCTTATATTCTGTTATTTTTACTGATGCCCACTTGGGCTTTTTCATAGCTTCTTCTTCGGAAAATCTTTTTATACTGGCAATACACTCGAGGACTTCATAAAAACCGGTCAGCGTCTCGCGGAACAATGTTGAGTAAATGATAATTTGGAAATAAGCTATCAAAAATGACCAGATAATTCACTGGTGGTGTCACCTACCTGGCTCGAAAGAAAGCATCAATCAAAACAAAGAAGTAAATTTGTTAGGGTCTTTAAATAGACACTGAATTTCCAAAAAAAAACCAGTTTTTGGATTTTTTTCAAAAATGCCCGTTCGGCCAGAAAATTTTTCCGTGTACTCGTGGTTGTGCATATTAATCATTTGAATCATCATTATAACATTTCCAATCAGCATAGGCCTGTCTGAGCCGAAAATTGATTTCAATCGGGCTCTGCAGTGCTGTATTGTAATTTTCATCCAGAATATTTTCATTTCAGCTCTGTTTCCAGACAAAATGTTTTACACACGGTATACTGCATGTTTTGTATCACTTACAATTTTCTTAGATCATAAGCCGTTTGTTTGAAAATGTTTATGAGCTTCTGAAGACTCGTCATCCTTTCAGTTCAATTTCTCGAAAGAAAATCAAAACTTTTCGAAATTTCTTCAAACTTCTTTGACAGAATCGCACGGCTGCGTCGAAAGTGTCACAGAAACAGAATCAACCGGGAAGTCCTTAAGCACGGTAAACTGTTCTGAATCGGACGCCGCACAAGGAAACGGCGGCGGCCGCCCGCCGCCGCCTTTTTACCCTTGGCAGCCGACCGCACTGTATGTAACATCGGCGTGGATCCTGAAGAGACTTCGCGTTCCCTATTGGAGGTTGGCGCAAGTTCGGTGCACCTATGTTATAGCAGAGGTCACCGAGTTTGCGCCAACTTGCAACAGTGAACGCAAAGTCTCTTCCGGATCCATGCCGACGTTACGTAGAGTTCGCGCAATAATTCTAGTCTGATGAATGGACGAGGCTGCGACGGTAGATCACCACGCACGAATCGAAACCCCATTCTTCAGTGAGGCCGCCAGCCCCGCCCGGTCCGCTGCCTGGTCCATGCGTCAGACATGATCGAAAATGGAAACAATACTTCTAATATTCGGACCTCTATTTTAAATGTACCTCTTATAGAGCTGTACTTCAAATAGAGGGTGTACTTCCAATTATCAGCCCCTTTTTTACGTGTTCTTCTAATAGAGTGCGTACCTCTATTATTCGGTGCAATTTTTTAAATTTCCAATGAACCGGTTGCATTTGCGGCGACGATTTTTAGTATATCACCATAACATTGTGTGTATTCAAATGTCAGATCGCATTCTAAAAATTCAAGCGAGATCGAATCGCTGCTTCCTCAATTCTTGAAATCATCCTCACGCTCTAGACCATTACAATGAAAAAATTTCGAAAAATCCTTCGAAAGTTTCTCGAAAATTTCGTTCGTGTATAATATACAGCCTGCAGATGTGAAGCCAAAACAGCTTACCGACCGGGTGCGTTCTATGCGAAATACGCAGACAGGACTCGAGGCTACTTCGGTTCATGTGTGAATACTTGAATGCCACTGAGGTTCTCAAGCATCTATACTCTGTTTATCTTTAATTGCACAAAAAACGGTCCGCCAATAGTCCTCTAATGGGCCGGCTAGTACCGTAGTTTACGTCCACGACGCGTTCTCGGCAGACCCGGGTGTGCACCGGGGTGTGCTGAGCGATCGATTCATCAATGCCGTCACTCGGCCACCCACCCTGCCACTGTGCACACCCGGGTTTGCCGAGAACGCGTCGTGGACGTAAACTATGGTACCAGCCGGCCCATTAGAGGACCATTGGCGGACCATTTTGTGCATTTAAAGATTAACAGAGTATAGTTCTTTAAAGCTAAGCAGTGGACAAACTCTCAATTTACCGCTGCGCATATATCTGGGCAACGTTTTATTGATATCCAGATTGTGCTAACAAAGTTGATAACACTGATGAGTCTAACGTCGGGATGGATCGCGAAGAGACTTCGCGTTCACTGTTGAAAGTTGGCGCAAACTCGGTGCCATGTGCTATAACATAGGTGCACCGAGCTGGCGCCAACCTTCAACAATGCACGCGAAGTCTCTTCCCGATCCATGCCGATGTTACCTTGATCATAATCACGATCGACTCAGAGGAATCCTTGGATCTCCACATGCTAGAATTCATATCTCTAACGAGTTCCTTGTCAAACGAAACCTCTATGACCTCGTTGATCACCTTGCTATCGGGCTCTGTCCATACCTCAGATGAAAACAGCCCACTTCCCGCCGGCCAAGTCGGCCTAGTCGACTTCGCGCGGCCCCAATTTAGTGGGCGTGGCACAGCACCCCACTTCCCGCGGAGAGAGAGGCTTTACCGTCTTCCCGCGGAGTGTCGGCCGGCAGTCGGCTATTCCTGGGGGTCATCGAACACTCACTCTTCGATTCCCACTTTGATATCATCATTGCACCACCCACTAGAGTGGAGCCAATGAACGATTGTTAAGCGGAAAACGCTGTGTTGAGACTTCCCAAAACCCGCGCTGTGTGCGACGCCGGTCTTGGGCAGGTGAACCACTGTCCGTTAATGGCATCTGCGAATGGGAAGGCTGCAAGGTCCAGTGAATGTAGGAAGCTTCCCCGTATAAGATCACTCCTTACTTGTCAAGAGCAGTTCAAGATGAAGTCCCCAAAAGCGGATTTTTGAAGTTTTGTTTTAGCAGACCTTTATTTAAAGGGTGATTTTTAAATAAACCGTGAACTGTTTTAGGGCTGTCTTCTGTCAGTCATGAGATTAGCCGTAAGGCGGTGGCAGAAGGGCCGCAGAGTGCTTGCTCACTGTGTACGGGCAGTCAACGAAATGGCGCTGCCGACTGCTTGCGACCGTACTATTGGCCTTCTGCGGGAGGGGTTACGGGACGTCGGCTAGTGGTACCGCGGGAAGTGTGATGTCTCTATCTGAGCGTGGCGAGAGCGTGCGTTCCCGCTGCTGTGCGCCTCTCGACACTCCTCAACGCTGGAGTAGCCCGTGCCAGCAATTGTGCACTGGCAAACATCCCCACCTCGTTTTGATTCGATTGGCAATCTCTGACCGGTGATCAATCGCTCGAATCGGCGCAACGGCTGATCATTTCCTATAGTTTGTGTATTTTGTGGTGGGGTTATGGGGTACAAGAACAATAGTTTTGCAAAAGGCTTGATGCCTCATACTTAAGGGATTCAGCAGTAAGCTCGAAGCTTGCTGCATCCTTCTTTGAGCTGGCGTAGGCGCACGAGAGCGAGCGGGCGTGAGCGAGCGGGGGCGCGCGAGAGGGAGCGCGCGTGAGCGGAAAGCAAAACGTGTGCCCTTGATGAACATCGATTTTGCGTAATCGCACGCTCTCGCCACGTATGGACGATTCCTCGAACACGCTAGTGGCCACCCCAAAAACTTTTTCTCCCGTTTCCACCGGCGTACCCCACGAACCGGACTTAAAGGCAGTGGACGCGCTCAAATATGCTCGTCTTATTTTCTACTCTAAACCCTTTTCTGGGTATAGTGTAGTAGAACCTATAGGAAAAATCGCGAAAAAAACGCTGTTCTGGGCCAAATTTTAAGCCTGAACTTTCCTGCCTTTTGATGGTGGACGAGCATACCCCACATCATCGGCATCGATGACCTCTTATATCAAGAATATCAGCTGACTTGAAATTGAATTTCAACCATTGAACCTCCAGATTTATGTACACATCTAGTCAAAAACATTGACTGAAGGGCTTGCTTTCATTGTTCAACTGTTCTATTAGGTAATTTTGCATTTATTTCCTCCTCTGAGTGTCGATGATTTTCGACTGCTTGGCATGAGACTGTGATCATTCTGTGCACGTGTGCACGAACTGGAAATTCAGGGTCTTAATAACTCTAATTCTAGCCCGTTTTTCACCGCGCTACCTTCATAGTTTTTCAGCTGTTTTTGATCTAAGCGGATTTTTGTAGTTTTTTCGATAACGTTTTTCATCGCGATCACTGCCTTCAAAAATGACGAGTTCATTCAAATCGTCGGGGTTTTCTTCATAAACCCCACTCTTTCCTGCTGCTCTCTTTCTCTCTCTTCTCCACTCTCTTCTCATTCTTCACAACTCCAACAACTTTTTCTCTCTCCTCGTTTTCATCTTTTGATCAATGTGATACTTTTCTTCGTTTTATTTAAAGGCAGTGGTCGCGCTCAATTATGTTAGTTTTCTTTTTCTCTCTAAACCCTTTTCTGGGTATAGAGTAGTAGAACCTATAAGAAAAAATCGCGAAAAAACGCGGTTCTGGGCGAAATTTGAAGCCTGAACTTTCTTGTCTGTTGATGGTGGACGAGTCCACCCCACATCGTCGGCATCGATGATCTCTAATATCAAGAACATCAGCTGGCTTGAAATTGAATTTCAATCAATGAACCTTCGGATTTATGTACACATCTAGTCAAAAACATTGACTGAAGGGCTTGCTTTCATTGTTCAACTGTTTTATTAGGTAATTTTGCATTTATTTCCTCCTCTGAGTGTCGATGATTTTCGACTGCTTGGCATGAGACTGTGATCTTCCTGTGCACGTGTGCACGAACTGGAAAATTAGGGTCTTAATAACTCTAAATCTAGCCCGTTTTTCACCGCGTTATCTCCATAGTTTTTGAGCTGTTTTTGATCTAAGCTGATTTTTGTAGTTTTTTCGAAAACGTTTTTCATCGCGATCACTGCCTTTAATTATTCATTTGTTTATTTGTTCGTTCATTTGTTTGTCTATTTGTTCATTTGTTTATTGGTTTATTTCTTTTCTAGTCTATTTGCTCACTGTTTGTTTGTTTATTTGCTTAATTTTTATTTGTTTATTTAATCAAGTGTTTATTTATTTATTGGTTTAGTTGTTCATTTGCTTATTTATTCATTCATTTTGATTTACTTATTTTTCATTTAGTTTGTCTTTTGATTTTTTTCATTCATTTATTTAATCATTCAGTTATTTACTTTTTTTGTTCTTTAATATTTTTGCACTAGTTGTTTAATTGTTTCCTTTATTTTCAAATTCTCCACTTTTTATTTTTTCTGTTTTTTCATTATTTTATTTTATCATTTATTCAGTTATTTATTTACCTAATTATTTGTTTGTTTAAGTAGTTATTTATTTGATGGTGCAGTACCCTCTCAGACATCAACCTTATGATTTTTTTTTTTGAATGTGTAGTATACGTCTCCCGTATAACACTTGCCAAGTGCGAGATCCCGATTCCTCCAAATATGCTGGATAAAAGCGACTACCACAGGCCAGACCCTTTCGCTCACCATCACAGGCCACACCCCCTACCAGATTTCTGAACTCGATAGCGGCTAGATGGATGGATGACTTTTCAACAAGTCTTCGTTTTTCACTCTAGCGTCGGACTGTCTTGGCTCGCTCTCGCGCAAAGATTGCGAATGAAGAGAAATACAGGCCTGAGACAACTCGTCCACCAATTTTCCACCTTCAAAATATGGGCATCTTTGAGGAGCCATAACTCCTGTTCATAGGGATTATTGGACGATTTCAGAGATACCACCGTGATCAGCATGTGACTCTCTCCGAGATCAGCAAGAATTGTGCTGTCAAGACGATATATGGGCGACACTCCCGATCCTCGAGCGTATTCCTACGCTGAATCTGGCAAGAACTGCAGTTCCAACTTGAAGGTTGAGGCGTGAATGGGAAAGTCTGACTCTTGTCCCAACGACTACAGTACGCGATGCCATGTGTCCTAGCAAACTTATAGCGCGCCCACGTGGAAGAAAGTCAACCGCCCGCCGTGGGGAGAGTTTGGCGAATAGGACTTTCTTCTTCTTTCACTTTTTGCCTATTTTTCTTGATCTCGTTATTCTATTGAAGTTTCTTGCTCTCTCTCATGATCTCGATCGTCTTGCCCTTCTTAATTATACTATTCTTCATCTTCTTGTTCTTCTTGGTGTGGTAATGCTTACGAATAGTTTTGTATTGATATTCAAAATTTGATGTTTTGGAAATTCGCAAAACTTATTGACAAATGACTATTTACGTAGACTCGAATGAAAATTTTCTTCACAAAAAAAGAGCGAGTTTATCTTCTGTGGATAAAATATGAATATTTGTTGGCAACAAATAGACACTGGAAGACTCCGTACTGCCGTTATCGGGGCGAAACTCCGCTCCGCAGTCGCGAACAGCCGCGGTTGCATCATGCAGCAAGCAGCACGCCGAAAAGCGTGCTGGACTAGCTCCTGACACCATCATCCCTTCTCCCAGCTCGATTATAATTGTGCTGCATGGTGCAGCAGCGAATCGCTGCAATCGCGGAGCGGATTTTCGGCCCGATAACGACTGTACAATCAGTTTCAACAGCTGACGTATGCCATTGGAAAAGGCTCAGAATCACTATCAAAGAGGACATTCGATCCCACGAGGATTCGTTAATCAAAACACACGGGTACTGATCTCACAACACGATTAACACATTGAATTTCTTCTAGAAAGATAAGGAAGGGGACAAAGGAGGAAAATGCGAGAGCAAAAATGGAAGATTGTAAAAGACAAGAAATGCCATCATATGCTTAGGAAACGTAGTAAAATGTCTCCTAATACGAAAGTTTTATTTGAAAGGTGTCAGCGGTTGGTAAGCACGCGCAAGCAGCACGTATGCATTGCTCCCATTAGAATGGAGCGCATCAATGTCTAAAAGAAGCGTTCTAGATAAAAAGATTGTTGAGTTTTCATCATGAAGGTGTCTATCTGGTCACCAATGGAGTGAAAATGAGTGAAATTCTCGAGGGAAAAAAACGTGCAAGCACGACAGAACGATTTAGTGCGGCTGGTCTCCCAGCGCCAAATATAGTTATTCTTCATACACATTAATTTAACAAAACTAAACCTCTCCAGCTAGATCGCGGCTGGAGCGATTTTGAGCTAAACACGCGCTAGGCTTGAAACGGGTAGGGCCTCGGTCATAGTTGGCCGATCTGCGTAGCCCGGTCGATAATCACGAAAGACATGAATGTGGTAAGGTAGAAAAAACACCCGATGCGGCTGACTCGACCGATTTTCACATGATATAAGATAAGAAATGAATGAGGTCCATGATATCGTTGCACATAATTCACACATACTGACCGCGTCAGCCACAGCTGGCCACAACGGGTGTTTTTTGCAACCTCCATCGTCTATGTTTTTCATACGCATCGACCGGGTAGGCCACGGCGATTTTTCTCTGACAGGGGCCTAGCTCCCTCATTTTGAGCCGGTCGAAGTAGGGCGTATCGGGTTTATCATTTCGAGATATCCTTATTTTGCCATGACCGACCGCTCTTTTGTTTGCTCTGCACGGACTCATCTAAGCGAACTGGACTTCAGATGTTGATTAAACAAGCTCGTCGTTTGCGATTGGAAAGCCAGCCGTGTTGGGGTGTTCCAACTTGTTTGTGCGCTTCCTCAATCCCCACCCCAACTCCCAACTTTTGCTTATTTTCCACTCTTTGGGACCAGATATACACTTTCATGATAGAAACCAATTTTTTGGTCACAAACCCTGCATCCTAGTATTAATGCGTTTTGAAAGAGAGCCATTTGATTGAGGGCAACACATAAGCTTTGGTAAATCCCTAGTGACCTGTAGACTCCGATTATCACCAGCAGCGGAGCGGTGGGCTTTGGTGAAATACAATTGGTGATAAGGAGTTTTCGACGAAAAAGCCACCGCTCTATGCTGTGATAATCGAAAACAGGAGTTCACTTGAAATGAAACCGAATCTACCTACCGAACGCGCATGCGTACTAACAGCGATCAAGTCTTCAAAGAAGTTTTGTACTGACCGCGTGATATAATCGGGCCTACCGCCTGTGAGTGCGTACTAACCGCGGCCACTCCTACGTGCAACATTTGTACCGACCGCGTGGCAAGACGTCCCGACCGCGCGGCGATGCGTACTAACCGCGAGGAATGGCGTACTGATCGCGTGGGAATGCGTATTGACCGCGTTAAGGTACGTTTCGTCCGCGTGGCAGTGCGTACAGATCGCGTGGCGATGCGTACCGACGGCGTATAAAGGCGTCCCGAACACGTGGCAGTGCGTACCGACGGCGTGACAATGCGTACTGATCGCGTGTCATTCCGTACCGACCGAGTGGCAGTATGTATCAAACGCGTGAAAATGCGTACCGACCGCGTCACAATGCGTATCGACCGCGTGTCAAAATGTGCCGACCGCGTGGCATTCCGTACTGACCGCGTGGCAGTGCGCATCGACCGCGCGAATTCGCGTGCCGACCGCGTGCAAATTGCGTTCCAAACGTCGCCCATCCCGCTGCCGGTACGCATTTTGTCCGCCGTCGGTCCACCCCTTTGTCTGAGAATGGATGTGCTAACTTGAGTGGAATGCTTATTGGTCACATGCTTCGGTTTTCTGAGTATTTATTGACTGGCGACAAAGGGCTATCGACTCAAAAGATAAAGCATTGAGCTTAGTTCGTTGTTAGCTAAATTACATTGCGATAACTTCCATGCTACCACTAATAGAAACTGTGAGTGGTAAATGCCCAATGGTGTAACGTGGAATTCAAAAAGTGCAGCTGAGGCTGGATTCTTCTTTCAGAATTTTCGCTGGTGGGATCGATACGGGAAAGCTTTTGCTTTCTGCCGGTGACGCATACTATAAAGATACTCTCACCCAGATTGCTGGCGATCAAGTTCAATGACGAATTCCGCCCCTGGTATAATGACATTCTTCTACCGCAACCTATCGATTTCGATCGAGAATCCGATATTAATCCTGATAATCGTGTTCAGAACCCTCATCAAAATCTCAGAATGGCGTTTAGGTGTAGAGAAAAATTCAATGTTGAGGAAAAATTTACCTGCCGGTCTTGAGCTTGTAACTTTTTCCATCCAGGTTTCGGGAAGGGGCACTGACAGTTTCACTAGTCATAGCAGCGTGGGCAGTGTTGCAGGGTACATTTCATTCAATTCACCCTTGACTACGCTGAAATGGCAAGCCTTGTAAGCACTGCTCGGGCTCGTTGAACGACTAACGTCCTATGAAATCTGAAAGTTCTAAATCCCTGTATCTCATTGCGGACCAAAATTTCTACACGGTGAGCCACTCTACAAAAAAAGTCTGGTTTCCATGTTTCTCGCTGCAATATCAGAACCGCGACAACTATCAGATAAAGAAGATTAGCACCAATTCCTAGCCTTCAACCGGAGAACTTCCTTTCTCTCCGGCCATCTTGCGACTCCTAGAAAAGCCATACCGCTCCTAGTTTTCCTGTCCTTTTTATGCGGTTTTTTGGACGCAGCTGCCATGAAGGGCACTCAAGATATCATCATGCGCGAAAAACTCAACAACGCTTTTTGTGACAAACGCTACCATTACTGCCAGCACTGAGCGCCTTATTTCTCACACCTCTGAGTAATAAAACATTTTCTTTTTCGAATAGGTCTAACTACAGCTATTATTCGCTCGTATTCGACATGCTAAAGACTCAATTACTTTCAATCAGATGCCCTGAAGAAATTTCAATCAAACGTACTGGAACAACGGCTTCGGTCAATCTATTTGGCTGTATTGTACATGGGCAGATAAATGTATTATAGATTAATACATATATTCGGGATTTTAAAACTCTAAGTATTGTGTGACGTTCTTAAACGTGTAATCGGTACAGCTGCAGAAGAATCCAACGAGTGCAAAATCCTGACTTGGAATCTCATTGCCGATCTATTAATTACCTCAAATTTCCCTTGTTGACGTAGGTAGCCGGGGTTTCATTCTAGTTACTCGCTTAGCGGAAAATACGATTGAGGTGCGCCTTCGTTTTCAAGGTTACACCGCGCACCGCCATTTGAATATTTCCCCGCCGTCCATCCATCCTTCTCTCCCAATGGTCAGCAGTTGAACGACCAACGTGGGTTCGTTGTTGGACGTACTCGTGACTGTTCCTCAAGGTTTCATCTCTCACGCATCTGCACTTTTTTGGGTCTTTCATATGGTTTTTTAAATCGAAGGATCGAAAAAAACCCGGGCGTGAATTTTCAAAGCTTTTGCGCGTGTGGCCATACTGAGTACAGAATGTAGTGAAGACCCGGAATCGGCTCAAAACCTTCAACAGAGGTTAGTTAGGGTGCCAGACGCGAAAACAGTGTTCGCTTGTCGCTATTCTGAGGGTTGGTGCAGCCTACGGCAGACGTACATATTTTCTTTCAAGTGGCGTAAACTATCATAAATTAAGTATTCACAAAGAAAAGGGGTGCCTCTAAGAAGAATAAGAAGAAAGTACGATGAAAAACGGCAAGGAAGTGGGTGAAATTCTTGTAGACCAGCCAACCCATTGAATCACTCCGCCCAAGTTGTATAACAGTTGTCCTGTGTTCGTTTCACCACAGTAACCGGCACCAAAACTTCGAATATGCTTCATCGCAAAAGGTTCTAACTTGCCGGCATGTGCATTGGCCCACCTTATTTTTCGAAGAGTTTGCGTTACAAGAAACAAAAAACGATTTCACATACCTAAGAATTCTGAAGAGGGGGAAAAATTTCCGATGTCAGATTTGATGCTTTGTCTGCAGTCTCCCGAAACACAACAATAGGCATGATTAAAATTTACAGAGACTTCTTTAAACAGTTTTTCTCCGATATTTGAGTGTTCTGTGGGACTTTTTCTTATTGAACACTACATAGTGGACCTAAAAAAACATCGAAAGCTAGAATACGGTTTTTTCATGGGAACACTGCCTCTAATATGTATTCCGCATATCGGCAAATGAACCGCAAATTTGTGCAATTTACTATAGTATACCGCAATCTTAAAAAATTGACGAACGGACCACATACTTAAATATTTGTATATAAGCGGTCTAAATAACCCCATTGGAAAAGTTTTGGGGAGATTTTATCTTAGCCATCTAAAAATCGCCAGAAGTCGCATTTGGGTTGGAAAATCTTCCCTAGTGGGATGCCTTCGGATCTAATGTGCCGAAGTCTATAAAAAAATTGACAAGTGGACCACCGATTTGTAATCAACACCCAAGATACCCTCTAGGAAAAACCTTTGATCCACATCCGACACCATTCATTTGAACAACTTGAAATTTGCTTTTCTGGTGCCACTTTTCCCTGGCAACGCCTTTGAAATGCTATTTCTGGTACTCTCGAAGGAATTAAGGAAAATCCGGACACGGGTTATTGATAAACAGGACTACAACCTCCCCAACATTGTTTTATAAAACACTGAAATGGGTATGTAGGTCCATTTAGTCCCGAAATAGAGATTAATATATGAAAACGGCTTAGGGCATGACCAAGATGACCTATAATTCCCGAAATGTAGCACTTCGAACATGCCACTCAATACCTAGGAAAGCATTTCCATACAACGACAAGAACAGATCGTGCACCAGTCTTCAGAAGATTTCAATTTCGGCACGTTTGAAAGTTCTCTTTGTCTTCCAGCTTGATTAGAATTACGTGGCTGATATGCTTTTTGTCCCTTACTGTGAATGAATTTGGAAATCTTCTCAATCACAACCTGCATTCCGGCAATTCACGGATTTTCTTCGACCGGATGTACAGTGCTGGGCGCGGTTTGGAGATGGCCTCAGCGACCTCTTCTGCCAAATGATCCCCGTATCTATCAAGGAATGTGTGTGCGCGATCTCTATCGTCACCATTTCCTTCACGGCCAGCCGCACTTGTCACCATTCTATGGATCTTTGTTGAGTCAGTGCAAAATTTATGTGAATGCATGGATACTCTTAAATACCTGAATTCTTTTTTTTTGGACTACGTGTTGAACAACGATCGTTTTCCTTACTTTGTCCACCTCGACCCTCTTACAAGCACCAAGGTGCACTGACGAGCACTTAACGCCTTTACAATGACCATTCAGCGGACCATCGCTGTACGTATGTGAAATTAATAATGACACTTGAGTACCCGACAACCCATTGGCGCCGAACTCCGGCCGCCGCATCGATTCATCTAACTCACCTGTCGTACTGAAAAGTTCTCTTGGTCATTATGTTACTACTTGACGAGCAGGGTACATAGATATATCATCTAGTCGATCGATTTACTTTAAGACAGCAGACCCGCTCGAAAAAGTTGTTTGATTAACTACGTTACTGGGGTCCTATGGCTCCTAGTAGAATGCTCACGCCGTTGTAAGCATCGAAAACGAGTCAAAACTACTAAATTTGAGCAATGCAAATCGAAAAATTTCTGCAACACCGCCCCTGAGCTTCGACAACCCCGCCCTAAAATACAAACTCGTCCAGGTTCATCGTTCTAATACGGTGACTTCGGCTGGTTTATAATGCTTCCAACGAGGTGAACATTTCAGTAGAGGCTATAAGAGTATATCGGCTTCTCTATCTCAACTGTTTTGTTGCTAATATTCGCTGTTTCAACCGCGCGCTGAGAAACTCGTCCACTTCCACCCGATAACCAAAACAACCGTTATTCCCCGATTTTAAAACAATTTTCGTTGGTTTTTACGTTAGTTCCCCATACTACCAGCCCCAACCCTCGATTTCTGTCATAAAATCTATATCATTTTTGAGCGTGTCTGCTGCCTTTAGTTAATTTTGTTCATCTGTTCGAAATTTCAGCAGTTTTGGAGAGAACTTTCCAGCTCTTCCTAACTCCAAGGTCATTCATAATTTGTTTAATTCAAAACCAGAGCCTGACCACCTTCGTGCAATTGACCTTCCGGTGACCTGCCGGTCACCAGTGTCATGAACACTAAAGTTTCCTTAATACAGACCCATTCAGTACTTACCATGCTAGTTCCGAAAGAAATGTGTTCCGAAAACTCGAGCGGGCACTGGTCTTCGTCACCGGTTCAGTATCTGGGTCGATGAGTTAGTTAGTCGACTTATTCACGCACCTTCGTAAAATCCGGTCGATTCATTTTCAACTTTGCTTCATGCTAGACGATATCGTTTGACATCTGGCATTCGCAGTATGTTTCCTAGCACTATTGAGCTTTTGAAATCTACTCAACGGTTTTTTCTCGTCACAGAAATCGTATATTCTACTGAAGGCTTGAAATCTTGTGTGACACTACGTTATGTAATCTGAAGTCCTGCACGAAAGATTTTTGCTACTACGCTCAAGTGAAGTTCATTGTGGCAGAGTCCAGCCTCCGGTGTAATTTGCAATGTTATGGTCAGACCGCAGTGTGCAGCCACCCTGCCAAACGCGAAGTCCCAATTCGCTCAAGTAAGCGAGAAAATGCGAGGAAAAAAGCTGACCACGCCCCTTGAGATGAAAAAATGGGCAACGGCCACCAACAAGTTTCCGATCACAATAGGTACGGGATGAGTGGTGGATTTCGATCAATATCTATGTTCTCTCAAAATGGTAGGTTCCCTGAGCTTCATTGATGAATACCTATGTTCTTCAATTTGCTAGCTTTATTTGTGGTGGACCCTTAGCGATTTTGGAGACATCGTTGTGATCAGCGGGAAATTCTCTCTAGCTAGGGAACCTCGCTACCCATGTATGAGGCTTCTGGAAATCCGTCAGTGCTTTTTGGTCAATTCGGAAGCGCTCTTTCCGATTCCGTCATTGGATTTTGCTACGGATCTCAAGTTAATAAGTTATTACTCGCCAAATCTCGTACTCTGCTATTTCGCTATCAGTTTAGAGGCAGCGTTCACGATAATCATCCTCGTTGACCTTCCACAGTGAAATGATAGGCGAGAAGGATTCTGGGCTCCCAGTGTCGAAAGAACGGTAGAAAACGAGCCAGGAGCGGCAAAATAACGGCTGCAAACAAGCGTTTTGGTTCCCCAGACACGCCTGGTGCCCCAGATCCGCCCCTCGGAATGAACAAATGAAGACTCAGATTACAGGAATGATCAAGTCGAGGGAATTCCGATAAGTGTGCTGATCGCTTCATTGCACTGATAGGTATGATCCTTCTAGCGGTCAATTCCTCCACGCTCAAAAATCAGCGTAAACTAGAGAGGGCTTATTTTTGCTCAAAAACGCGTCTTTCGTGTCCTTTTTAGGCATGCCTTGCTATATAGGGCACCAGACCTTCCGTAAACCGTGGAGATATCGGAAGTGAAATTTATCGTGAACACTGCCACTAAGGGTTATTTCACCAATTCATGCAATATTAGTAGGTATATTTATGTTGAGCTCACCATATCCAGCAAGAAACAACTCTGAAGTGGAGGTCTGTGCTAATGGCGATGAGTCATTGCCTCGAAGTCTTCACCGCAATTTCGCCCGTTTCCTTCGTGAACGGTTGGAGCAGCATGTAAGGAGCGGATGATAAAGGCACACGGTCAGGGGTTCGATTCCTGTCACTTGTCGCAAACTTTTGCAAAAATGGATGTAACAATATTCTTCTATGACTGTGTTTTCAAAAAAATTGATTTGCTTTGATTTTGCAGCGTTCTTCACAAATGATCAGAACATTCAAAAATTGGGTATTTTCCAAAGTTTTTTCTATCATATCGAACCATACCTAAGGTTGTTCTATTATCAGTATTTTATTTCTAGAGTCCTTGATTGGCATATGTCATTTTGAGGTTATATAGCAAGTTTGCCGCATGTTTTGTGCTCCTCGGTTCGTCAACTTTCTGAAGTAATCGTGGCACAAAGCGGGATACGTTGACCACCATCCCGGATCTTGTATCAGTCCAGCAGATTACCTTTTCGAGCTCGATACTATCGACTGCTGTGAAAAGGATTGCCAGAAACCAGCCTTCATCAACTGTGCAGTGTGTGAATCTCATCTCTTTTTCGTTCTCTTATTTGAAATGTTCCATCAGCACTGAATAGAAGACTTATTGTCTTGACATTTGCATATTGTTGCCACATGAAGGCTATCAGCGCGGCTATCTCGAGCAGTTTTTTGTTGAATCGGGGTGTGGATCGAGAAAAAGGAGTTTTTCCGGACCGGCTTCCAGACGAGATCGCCCTCGTTCAATTCCGAGAAAAAAATTTTCGACTTTTTTTCATGTGCTGCCCTCCAAGCAATGTAGGTGTTTCGAGACGAATTTTTTTTTGTATTTTGGGCTGAAAATGTTCTCAGTGTCTTCCCTAACAAGAAAAATAGCCTTATAAGATGTTAAGAGTTTTTTTTAGAATTTTTTTGAGTGTTTGACATTTCAGCAAGCATTTTCAACAAGAGCGCCCGCCAAGCCCTGCCCATTTTTATTATGGGGTCCGCAGCGCTCGCATTCTGTAAGCTTCAGTACCACTTCTGTTCTTGTCACTGTTGCTCTTCAAATCACGAAGCACTCGTTCGATACTCAACAATTACAAAAAACTGTGAATTACAACGTAGTGGTTTTAACCAGTAATAACTTGTTAACTTGAGGTCCGTAGCAAAATCCAAGGACAGATTCAGGAAGAGCGTATCCGAGTTGACCAAGAAACATTCAGTCTCTCAGAAGCCCATACAAGGCTAGCGAGTTCCCCTAGTAAGCAAAGCATGAAAACCGAAAAAATGATCCCCAGGTTGGACTGCGCGTTCAAGGACTGGGGCGATCCGTAAGAGGTGTATGTTTCCCAGTTCACCACCAGCGAGCATGGCTTTTCTGTTTGATATTCGCTATCGCCATAATCGAATTCCGCAACTGGTCGTAGATCGAAATAGAAAGTTCTTAAAAAGTACCCCAGAGTTTAGCTACTTTAGAATGAACAGTGGTGAGCGCGAACTTGTCATATGGCATTTTAGTACATAGAAGTCAGTCCAGTGAGTGGACGGGACTGTGGCGGTAGACCATCGCTCGCGATCGAAACCCGGCTGATGGCAGCTTGTAATTTTTCTCGACTGAATTCGACGAAAGGTCTTTGGACCTCTTTTACAGTACCATCGCCGAGCAGTGCGATAGTATGCTTCAAATAAAAATCTGCTTGCGACGCAATCATGGTCGATACCCATGACTATTATGATGTGCCATCGCACGGCGACCAAACTCTAAAACAGATCTTTATATCCTGAATAAATCAATTGTGGCACTCTACTATCATTAGGGAAAGTTTACTGATGTTGTTACCAGCGAGTGTTCACCTTTTCATCTGCGGCTAACACAAGTTGCACCAGAGGGACAGTTGCCGAATTTTGAATACTTTTTATCTCGAAAGATTTTTTAATATCCAAGCATGTGAACCTCTCTTATTCTTTATGAGTTTTTGGTACAGGATACAGAAAACAAAGAGGTCACTCACCCAAGATTTTCGAAGCTCAAAACCATTTGCGACGTTTGCTTTGACGCTTTGTTCGCAGTGCATAAAACACAACAGCAGGCGTAAATAAATATGTGATAGATTTTTCTAAACAGTATTTTCTCCGGTATTTAGGAGTTTTATGGGGAAAGTCATGAAGTAGTAGATAATAGGGACCTTTCCCTATTATCCACTTCTTCGTGATTTTGCCTACTCAAAAACATAGAAAACTAGAACACGGTTTTTTGATCGTGAGCACCGCCTTTAAAAAATTTCAAGCTTTTTCACAGAATGTTCATTTCACTTGTCCTCTAGAGTTGCGTGAGAGTTCAGTATTCTCAAGTTAGCTACATGCACAGGTGAAACTCTTCTTCGTCTAGATTTACATGCCGATTAGAACAATCGCTTCAAAGATAAGGCATTTCAAAGAGAAAAAATCAATTTGAAGGCCATTCTCGGGCGATAGCGTGACTGTCTACTGTTGAGAGCCCAAGGAGAAAAACCGAACCTTCCTGATTTGGACCCAATGGTCCGAATCGGCGGTGAAATCAGTCGCAGTCGGCTAATCTGCTCGTTGCGTAAGTGTGTTGTCAGCCTGTTGCTATGGCAATTTTGGCTATTGTCACCCGCCTCGCCGTGCTCAGGTCATTTGCTCACTCAACATTAATCTTTTTAAACCCTCAGGCTATCCAATGGACATCTAACAATTATTGACATAAGCCTGGCTAATCCACTGCATAAGTACATTTATCCCTGTGGCGGATGTGATTGTTCAGACCTCTAGGAAAAACAGCTTGTTATCTATTGTAAAATCATAAGGAAGTAATTTTTTAAGGAAGTAATCAGAATAATCATAGCAAAGTACATCAGTTTTCCTTCAACGCCTTTTGACAAAATGCGTGTGCCAGCGTCTAACCTTCGTAAAACTCTGCTGGAACCATTCGCTAACTCGTTGGTGTACTTATGCATGCAAAAGTTTAGATTAAGATGAAAGCCAAAACCTTTGTCCATTCCCCTCTTTCATAAATCGCCTGCCTGAGTTTCTAATGAAGAGATTGGAAGACGTATGATTTCGACTTGTTCAGAAAAAAGGCATTCTATTGAAAGTTTGAACCTATAGTAGCAAAGTGACACCACAGTAAGCAACAAGCATGACAAAGACCGAGGAGAGTTATCAAGAAAATTAACTCCCTATATTCGATTTCTTGAGATACATATTCTCCTCTGCTTTCCATTATTTAGTGAAAACTCAGTGGGAACCTCTTGATTTCTGTTTTTTTTTTGTTGAACGCTCATCAAAATGATTCGTTCAACACGACAACATCACTTTTTGTCGTAATCGTATGCTAAACAGGAGAGTTTCGTAGAGCGGACAGGTAAGCAACCCAGCGCTCGATGTAAACAGCCACAGCGTCTCACAGTACCCACGTCTATTCTCCCCCGAACGATCCCATAAACTAACCCACGCATGTGATCATATACATAGTAGCACGAAGTTGACAGATTTCCTTCTCTGTTCATTATGGATGAATCTTTCGTCCACGATTTTCCTCCTATCAATGAAAACTATATACAAGTACTTTCAACATGACGATGAGCGTATTGCCCGCCTTATGGAATGACCAGACGTTCTCACACTATTGTTGAAGTAGTTGGAATGCTCTTTGCAATTCCACCGCCAGGAGATGGTGCAAATGGCTTCAGTTGTGCTATAGAGAAGCCACTTGCTTCCTTGAGTCAATCATCCTTTCCAGTCACATTCGCTCCATTCTTCTTTTCACACTGTTTGCACATTCGCTCCCTACCCACGTTAGTCTAATCAAGTCCAGTTGTCCCTTACTATGGTTGCACCTCAAATGTGCCTAGGCACCTAATTATACGTACTTTTGCGATTCTGCTGCCGATTAAAGGAAGTGTACATGCTTGAATTATATCAATTTTAATGTATGATTCGAAGATTTAAATCTCTTACTACTGGAGAAAAGGCGAAGAACTGACGAAAATGCTACACGAATAAAGAACTGGGAGGTTGTTTGTGTATTGGATTGAAAGTGGACGAGTTATACCGCATCATATACGCTTGTTTGAAATATTGAAGCTAGCGACCAGAAAGTTGAGACAGCGTAGCCTTTTGACTTCTAGGGTCTGTACAATGAAGCTTATTTCCGTCGTTAGAAGCAGCGAAAATGGCCGAGGTGACCATATCCGAGCAATCAGTTCGGGCGGGTTTTCACGGATGGCCCGGTACTGTGGAGAAAGTGGGCGGAGACTGCCTGTTTTGCTGGCTCAGTGAGGCTCAGTTATAGTAATTCGGTCCATTTTTGATGATTACGACGACTTGAGCGTTCTAATAGCAGCCGCGCGAACCAATCAAGGGCCCTATTTCAACTACCTTCGCGAGAGTGCATACTCTCTTGAACTTTCAAATCTCACAAATGGCAAACGTTCCGCAGAAGTTAGCGAAGGCCAAACACTGAGGTACGATTATGATATTAAAGTGTTCCACACATCCCAACTTTCCAAAAATTTTCTTAATTGGTGAAAAACAACCTTTTTTACGAAAAACTTTTGAGAATTTCATAACGCTATAAATCTATGGTCACTTATAGCCCAGCCTTAAGCCGTCGTGATCTAACTGTAGACGCAAACCAGCTTATCCGGGGATAATCCGTGAATCCGCCGCTCTCAGCAGGTGTCCATTTCGAAATGCTCCACTAACTAACTTCTTCGTCATCATCGTCGCTATTCCCCTTCACTACGTTATTGCCCCGAACGAGGTCAGCTGGTGGCACAATCTCATCGATACATCAATCGATAAGCACCGAATTCGTGTTTTATAGCACATACAGTGAAAAAGGAGAAGGAGTTAGGCAGTAGACCAGTTAAGTTGCCCTTTTGAGATCAGTTTGTTCCGCCAGTGCAGCGAAAATTGGGCATGAAACATTGTAAGCTGAAAATTCTGCTTTTTGTGGGGAATTTAGACTGAAAAGTTGTCCATAGCAACCAACCAAGAATATTGGGATTAGAAAAAGGGACTTCCTGTCCCGGACATGAGCCTAACACCGATTGTACTGTTGTTCTCTAGGCCGAATTCCGGTCCGCATTTACGGACTACGGCTATTGCATCACGCGACACGTGTTAATCCCGGCACGAATCACCCTTCTCCCAGCACGATTATCACATGCCGCATCTCGGGCATTCGGGGGCACCAGCCGAGTGTCCATCGGGGCCTCATCCGAGCCTCCCAAACTCGGCAGCAGCCCCCCAGCACCCTCGGACCAACCCCCGCTTCTCTTGGCGGCTGATCCGCGGCACTTTTTCGACTGAAGCGTGGGAATTGAAAACCGTAAAAACGATTTTCATCGTTTTTTTTAAACTATATTTTCATCGTTATTATGTCAATACTAGTACTATATCACTACTACTACACTACTTTGACTACTACTGCTCCATAATATTGGAATTTTATGCTTTATTGCTATTTAGTGTGATGAAAGTTGGCGACAACGAATTTATCAAATTGGCAGTGGACTACAGCAATTCTACTAAAAAACTACGGCTCAATGTTGCAATATACCTTTTTTTCTTTACAATTTTCAAAAAAATACATACAACAAAAGTCCATGATTTATGAGGGTTGAAAATCAGTTTGGATCTGGTCAGAATACGATCATACAAGATTTTTAAATACTTCGGATGCACAAAACAAGCACAGAATGACACCTCAAAGTGCAAGGGCAAGAACTAAAGGCTCACAACCGAATGAAAACCATGCGACAAGACAGAATATCGTATAATTTACCGTATAGACCGTATAATTTTCCCGAGTAAATACTCGACGAAAGCTTTTCTACATCATATTAATGGTTATGCATGCAACACTGACAGTCTAGTTTCCTGTGGTGTGAGCCAGTTCTTATTGCTGTCACTCGGACTTCCCCTTAACCCTGCTCAGTGAGACCCAAATATGATACTTTCACAACAAGTATATGTGGCATGCTCAAAACGAGTGAGGTAAGTATTACTCGAATGGCTAAACAAGCAAACTATAAGGAGCTAGGCATAGAAATTCTATCAAATGCTAAACATTAAAGGCAGTGTTCACGATAAATTTCACTTCCGATATCTTCATGATTTACGGAAGGTCTGGTGACCTATATGGCAAGGCATGCTCAAAAAGGACGCAAAAGACGCGTTTTTGAGCAGAAATAGGCCCTCTCTTGTTTACGTTGATTTTTGAGCGTGGAGGAATTGACCGCTAGATGGATGATACCTATCAGTGCAATGAAGCGATCACCTCACTTATCAGCACTTCCTTGACTTGATCGTTCCTGTAATCTGAGTCTTAATTTGTTCATCCCTAGGGGGCGGATCTGGGGCACCAGGCGGGTCTGGGGCACCAAAACGCTTGTTTGCAGCCGTTATTTTGCCTCTCCTGTCTCGTTTTCTACCGTTCTTTCGACACTGGGAGCCTAGGATCCTTCTCTCCTATCATTTTGCTGTGGAAAGTCAACGATGATGATCATCGTCAACGCTGCCTTTAACTCGATTTTTCGAAATTTCGAATAATCGAGTAGTCGAATAGACCGGGCAACCCGATCACGAATACTGGTACTCCTCTGATTCGAAGAGGTCGAAATCATCGTCCCCATCGGCTGCAGCAGCATTTGTAACTTCACGAGCCGCGTTTTCGAGTAAGTCGAAGTCCACGAGTTGCCAAATTCAACCTGGAAGTCACGGTGTATCAGAAAAGATTTCTACCAGTTTTAGATATCATCGCGAAATTCCGTAGCATCCGAGTTTACGTAGCAATTTTTGATGATAGTCAATATCAAAGGCTTTATCATAGTCGATATAAACAGCCCCATGCCTGTTGAACACTGAACACCGTTCGTGCAGCGGGGATATGAATTCGGAAAAGGCTGATTTTCTAGGCAGGAAATCATACTGGGTAGGATGAAGGAGATACATATAGAATATACTACACATCGAAAGGCTGCAAATTAATCATCAGAATTACGAAATTCTCAAAGAAACTCCAGATTAGAATCTCTAAAAATCTCGATGTAATAGACAATTGTGGTTTTTAACCTATTTCTGGGCAGGCAAAGGTCGAAAAGGTCCGGAAAGGATGTTTTGAGCTTTTGGAGACTATTTTGAAGTTTAGGAGAATTTCGAAAAATTCAGGATAATTTCGCAGCCTCTTGATGTGTATTATGTTCAATAAAAACGAAAACGAGGCTCAGGGAAAGCAGCATTAGACTTCAAAGAGATTGTTTGCAGTGATCGTGAACAAGCTAAAGGAAGAAATACGCAGCTCGTCTGCAAAATATGATAGCATGAAGGCGTGTTTGAAAGACGGCGCTGCAGCTGTTTTGAGAGGTCCTACGAGGAAAATGTCGTCGACCTCCTCGGCTGGGCCCCTTTCGCTCTCGGCTCGCTCAAAGCGCGACTCCGCCCTCGAAATCGCATCCTCGGATCAGCCCCCCGTCAGAATTTGCCTCGGCTGGTACCCCCAAATGCCCGAGATGATGCAACAGCCGTAGTCCGCAATTGCGGACCGGAATTTGGCTCAGAGAACGATAGTAGATGGATCTCCACGGAAACAGTGCCGTCTTCGGACCTCGTTCAAAGCGTTTCTGGGTACCCTCCACTAACCGAATGAACGTTCTGAATGGTACCGGCTTTAGATGAAGGATTTCGGGCGGGCCGGTATTATGTCCCAGCGGTACCCTGAATTCCACGTGGGTAAAATGAGGTCAGTGGTTGGCGTATGGCCAAAACATTGCCGCCAACAGCCGAAATCGCTGCGTCATAGATTGTAATTTATCCCCGTTCCACTCATCCTCAACGTATCCCCTGTATTCCATCACGATTCATTGATAAAATCGACGGTTTCGAAACACGTTTCCGTTAACTTTGTGTTGGCCATCTTGAGTTTTCTCCCATTTTTAGAAAAAAATCGTAAGTGAAACAGACAGTGAATATCCATTTCATAGTGCAGCGTAGAACCATTTTTTCCCATTTGATTCGAAGAAATCATAGCAAAAGTTCTCCAACCTCAGTCACCGGAGACTGCCATTGTTCACTTGGGTGTCTTCGATTTCAATCAGAACGCAATGCTTTTCAAACATATTTGCCCAAATAAAGTGATTTTATCCAAAATTAGATTCTGTGGTTAAACTAGTGCAAACTATAAACCTACGATAGAGTTCCCTTATATATAGAAAAAAATATATATATATATATTGTAGGATTTTGATTGTTTTTAATCCATAGAATGTGTTTGAGATGAACTTCCATCGTTCGCGACGACTTTGCGTCTGAAGCTGTCTTTCTTATGCTCGAAAACACATCTTTGGCCGTCTCCTGATACAGAGAAATGAGGGCTCAACCATATCCTTCGCGAAATCTATAGTTTACGCTTTATGAAGTAAGGGTAGCACTGAAAGTAGTTCAGATTTAAGTGTGGTAGTAATGGTACACATTTTTAGGTCCCAATCGTCCTCTCACGAGCAGCCTTTGCTATTCGGAAGGAACTTTGTCGGGTTACTCGTCTGAAAGATTTATTCATAGAATGAAAGGGTTCAATGAAGAAAGGTACGCAGGGAGTCCGGTTGAAGGCGGGGTGTCGTCACCAAACGGAGATTCCAAGGTTAACCCCCGCTTTCCCTCTTTGAATTGACGCCTAGTTCCGCCTGGTAGTCAAGGCTATAGGTTCCAAAAAAGTCATGTGCATAGCTGTTATTAAGCAATCGTCCAGGATTATGTTCGTCCGCGTTTCTGGGGGTTATCTGCGCATTTTCTGTCTATAGCTGGATCTTCTCTCAATATTTGTTCCCACTGAATTAGTGTTCCCGTGTTCTCTCTTCGTCGTGTATATAGCGCTGCATACTGAACGTGGTCTGTTTATGTGAATGGGAACCAGTGACGGGAGTTTCCGGTTCTGACGACTTCACGGTTGTCTCGTGCAGTCATTGATTTTCCTTGTACCCATTAAGGGCTTCTTGTCTGAGATGCTATAAATGGCTATCTGACAGACTTGCAATCACTTGTTAGGTAATCCACCAACAGTACCGATGGTGAATATGACCCAGCAACCCTGCGTTGTAGGAAATTGGCAAATACAGGGGGCGTGAAAATACAGGGCGGGGCCAACTTCTAACTCACCTAGCGGCATTGTGGGCCGTTTTTGACACTTCAAAATGGGTAGGCGTTGTAATCTGGGCCATAACTTTCTATTTCCGTAGTTATCTCAATCATGTTTACGAGCGTGTATGCTGGCTTTGAGCTTTAAAATTTCTTGGATTAATTAGCATATTCAACCTGAAATGAAGATATGTGTGACACTTTGTCATCATAATTAAGATTTGTCCAAATGAGACTGTCCACCCACGCGGTCAACGTGCGTGTCGAGCGGGCGTCGCGAAGACATTTTTGCATCCGAAAATCGATTAGCAGAAAGATTATGCGATTAGTTATAATATCTCAGTCGGCGGTTAGCAACCGTGGGAAGGTTCGCCCGAAAAATGCCTTTGCAACGGCCACTCGACACGCACGCCGGCCGCGTGAGCGGACAGTCTCTGTCAAACCGACTTTATCCCATCCCCCTATTTGACGAGCACGCATTAATTTAGAGCACCTTACACGATAACAACCTGATCCTATTTATAAATGTTTTTGCGCAATTCAACTCTGAGATGCATATTCCTAGTGAACTCTCGAATTCGATTATTATCACATGGTTCTCACCCGACTCCCGGCCTTCTTTATCGTTCATCCTACCTGACATTCATTAAAGAAATTCAATGATCTTTTTTTGTGCAAAAAAATGGGAAGTTCTGTCTCCATGAACATGACTTTGTTGGCACCTCGACCTTCGATGAAGCTTAAAGGCAGTGTTTACGATGAAAACGTTGCCCGTTTTTTCACAAAAACGTGAGCTTTGGGTCCCTCTGAGAAGAGTACTGATGGAAGTACGACGAAAAACGGACAGGAAGTGGGTGAAAATCTCGTGGACCAGCCAACCCATTGGATTACCCCGCCCACACCATATAACAGTTGCCCTGTGTTCGTTTCACCAGAGAAAAAGGCACCGAGTTTTTGAATATATTACATGGCGAAAGGTTCCGACATTTCAGCACGTGCATTGGGCCACCTTATTTTCAAAGAGTTCTTGGTATAAGAAACAGAAAACAAATTCACTCACCTAAGGACTTCGAAGCGCAAAACCATTTCCGACGTCAGGTTTGACGCTTTGTCTTCAGTCTCCCGAAACACAGCAAGCAGGCATATATATCTTTCACTGATTTTTTCGAACAGTTTTGCTCCGGTATTTGAGTGTTCTGTGGGGACTTTTCCCAGTCAGCCTCTACTTAGTGGACGTGAACATTACCCTTATAACAGGGATAAGCGGGATAAAAATCACAAAGAATTGGAAAACGGGTTTCGAATTTGGCACGAAAATTTTTTCTCGGATTCTCTAAATCACGTGCGGATTGCCGGGGAACGCGCTGAATGAGGTTCTCTTAAAGGCACAGTCCAAGCTCAGAGACCAAACCTGAGATTTCCACACAATTGTGAAGTAAACTCACCCTATATAGCACTTGCCAAGTGCGAGCTCTCAATTCCTCCGAATAAGCGAGATATAGGAGGAAGCCACCCTGGGGCGCCCACATCAGGAAGCCACTTTGGCACGCCCCTTTTACAAACTTTCGAGCTCAAAAGTGGCAAGACGAGCGATAGTTTCCGATCGATAACCCCGTTCTTCCCTTCACTCTCAGCCTCTCTATCCATTCAGGTAGGCTCGCATACATCGGTTGCAAATGACGGAGGTTACAAGCTTCGGACGACTCGTCCACCATGCTTCGGTAGCTAAATTTTTGAGAGGCCATAACTTCGTTCCTAGAGGGTCTTGTACGATTTCAAAGACATTATTGGAATCAGCGTGGGGCCGTTTTCAATATAGGCAGAAAGAAAAACAGAAAACCGATTCTGAGGTTGGACTGTGCCTTTAAAGCAGTGTTCACGATAGAAATCGTTTTTCTGTTTTTCCGCCTATCTTGAAAACGGCCCCATGCTGATTCCAATGATATCTCTGAAATCGAACAAGACCTTCAGGGAACGGAGTTATGGTCCCTCAAATATTGAGCTGAGGAAACATGGTGGACGAGTTGTCCGAGGCTTGTAACTTTTGCAGCAGATGTACGCGAGCTGGCCTGAGTAGAGAGAGAAGTTGAGAATGAAGTGAAGAACGGGGCTATTGATTGGAAATCATCGCTCATCTCACGATCTCGAGCATTCATTTGTTCACGTCGGTAGGCGTGGAAAGTGCATCTGGGGGTGACGAGCTGATGGGTGTCCAACTTTGAGGCCGCAGGGGACCGTTCCGAGCTCATTTTTCTCAGTTTTTTCAACGTTAGGGTTCCGCTAGGCCCCGCAGCTACCGATCTCCACCAAAAAATCAGACATGGTTTTTATCGTGGACACTGCCTTTAACAAGTAACGCGAATTTTTTTCTGCTGCTGTTTAAATACAATTCAATACAAATACTTCAAAAGTGACTAGATCAATTCAGAATTGCGTGCACAGGTTAAACCAAGTGATGTCAAGTATATACTTCCGGTCCTGAAATGCTTTTTTCTCGAAAAATATCCTGAAGGGACATTTTGTGGGGTGGAGCTTTGGACTCTTGGAATATGTAGTGCGGCTCTCAGCAAGATCGCATGTGACCCTAATTTTTGCGATGTCCATTTGTGAATCTGGTAATTCATTCGAGGTCTCCGTTTTTTCTCAGATGGCTGCCCCGTCGTTACGAAGTGACTGTTCCTAGGTTGCAAAGAAAAGTCAAGAACTAGACTGACCGTGAATCATACATTCATAGGTATTTCTTAGCGAACTCAGGCAAATAACTCTTAAATCGCCCGCCAGTCATTATAGGACACCAAACGTTTCGGTTTTGCATGGGTTTACCAAAGAAGTTTTGAATGCAGCGAAACTTTCTATCTGCTCCTTTCTGAATTCTCCATTTAGAGTCTTCCATCACTTGGCAATGTTACTTGTTTTTTGGCAAAACTCACTGGAAAGTGGTAATACATTCGTTCGTCAATGTTCTCTTGACTGTTAGTAGATAGATGTTGTCCTTTCGCGAGTTCTAGTTTAGCGATTGGACTAGTAGCGATGACTCGCAGCGCAAGCGGCATCACCGGCCAGCAAGTTTTCGCATGCGAGTGGCGATCTGTCGCCGCAACCTTGTCCATTCCCTAGACTGAATTTTCCGAAGCAACCGCAGATGTTTGCAAAGAAGGAGCTGCATTAGTTGTAAAGGGGGCAAGGATATGAAACATCCTCGTGATAAAACAGCCACCGCAGTAAAATACAAATTTAATTACGCGTTCGCAGCCGATTGAATGTGATGACATGGCAACAACGCATTCCAAACACTAATATCTGCTCACATAGTAACACGGATCTCGGATCGCGATCGCTGACGGGCCAAACAACACTCATCCCGCAATTCTACCGCCATCGTCGTAGGATGAATTCGGCATTGAGGCATTGCTATAATGCATGGGCCCGACTGAAAATGGCTGTCGGTTGTCCGACTGGGGCCTCAACATCCTCCCGCGATAAGCCCAGCAAGCCTTTAAGCGCCTTCAGTCCAACCGGTGTTACTATCTGAGATGGAGACACTGCTCTAGTGCTGACCGCAATCCGACCGACGAGCTCCGCATGGACCTCGACCAGAGCGCAACGTCAACGGCTGTCGTTAGTCCGACAACTTAAACATCCTCTCGCGTTCAGCCGGCGAACTTTTTGCTTACCGCCAACCGCCCGCTAACCTCCAGCGATTGGCCTGGAGAGGCCTTTCAGTGCCGTCGATTCGACCGGTATTACTATCTGAGATGGAGACACTGCTCTAGTGCTCCAACCGACCAAATCCTCATGGGCCCGCGATCCGACTGAAAATGGCTGTCGTCTGTCCGACTGGGGCCTCAACATCCTCCCGCGATAAGCCCGAAAAGCCTTTCAGCGCCGTCGGTCTGACCGGTGTTACTAGCTGAGTGGTCCGGACCTCTCAAAACACACAGTCCGTGTTAAAAAAAACCTTAGTTTTCCTGTGGATGCTATTTCCTAACAACTGTACTTCGGAATCTTCTACATATAATGGAGCATACGCTTCATGGACTCGATGACTTAAAGGCAGCAGACACGCTCAAAAATGATATCGATTTTATGACATAAATCGAGGGTTCGGGGCTGGTAGTATGCGGAACTAACGAAAAAATCAACGAAAATTGGATGAAAATAGAGTAATAACGGTTGTTTACGTTATCGGGTAAAAATGGACGAGTTTTACTGGGCGCGGTTGAAACAGCGAATATTAGCAACAAAGCGGTTGGGATAGAGTAGCCGATATACTCTTGGAGTCTGTACTGGAAGGATCACCTCGCTGGAAGCATCAAAAACCAGCCAAAAAGACCGTATTAGAACAATCAATCAGGACGAGTTTGCATTTTGGGGCGGGGTTGACGAATCTCAGGGGCGAGGTTGCAGAGATTTTTCGATTTGCATTACTCAATTTTAGTAGTTTTGACTCGTTTTAACGCTTCCAACGGCGTGAGCATTCTACTAGGAGCCATACGGCCCCAGTAACGTTGTCAACCAAGCAACTTTTTTGAGCGTGTCTGCTGGCAGCATACACGCTCGTAAACGTGGTTGAGATAACAACGGAACTGGAATGGTATGGCACAGAAGACATTTCTCGCGAATTTTGAAGCGTCAAAAGCGACCCGCAATGCCGCTACACGAGTAAGAAGTTGGCCCCGCCCCTGTATTTGCGTCCTCCTCCAAAACAAGGGTGCGGGGACATTTACACCATCAGCGACGTTTGTGGGTGGTTTAGTAAGTACAACGAGTAAGCCACATACATCGACGACGGTGGGAATTGCCCAGCACCCCTGTTTTAGAAGAGGACAAATACAGGGGGCGGGCAGATACAGAAGCAGCCGTACCATTCTATTTCCGTAGTTATCGCAGTCACGTTTACGAGCGTGTATACTGCTTTTAGGCCCTACGAAATGGAATTTGGGGTTACCACATGAAGCCACAGTGGACACCTCTTGCCTTTATACCATCTGCCGAATGCTATCTTCAGTTTCTTCAAATAAGCGAGTTACAGGACGAAGCCACTTCGACACGGAAAAAAATGCAAAAAAAAATCAAAAAATTCTTTTGATGGCGGAAGAGCTCGTCCGCCGTCAGAAGAAAATTTTGCGAAAAAACCCTGTTTTGGCCACATTTCGAGTCTGAACTTTCCTTTCTTTTGATGGTGGGCGAGCCCACTCCACATCATCGGCATCGATGATCTCTAGTATCAGGAGCATCAGCTGGTTTGAAATTTTAATTCAATCAATGAACAACGGCCTTCGGAATTGCCTGCTCGAATATTTCTATCCTCATATAATTACACCATTGACTGGAGTGCTTGTTGATATTGTTCAACAGTTTTTATTGCCTAAACTTGAACCTATTTCTGCTTTGAATATCAATGAATTTTCGCTATACACACATGAGACTCCGATCTTTCTGGGTGGAGCTGTGCACGTGTGCACGAATTGGCAACTTAGGATATTAATAGCTCTGCTTTTAGCCCATTTCTCGCCCCGTAACCTTCATGGTCTTTCTACCGTTTGCGAAACGAACCCATGCTTAGGGTTTTCTCAACAACTTTTTTTATTCGCGACCACTGCCTTTGAGTAAACCCCTGAACTTCCCATGTTTTTGTTGCACGAGGAAGTGCTAACGTCAGACTATGCCGCATTAACTAGACCCCTTATCGGCACACGTGCGCAAGGAGTATCATCTATAGCTCATCCAAGTCCAGCTTACTTCACCTCCGCGTTTTTTTAAACCTTCTCTATCACACATCCTTCCGAAACCCAAGAGTAGCTCATATCTACCTGACCTTTTGAAGTCGAGGTTTTTCTTGCACTACGTTCCGGTCGAGTTCTCGTGTGCGTTCGGTTCAACACCAACTTGCAAACATTATCTCATTTTCGCGTCTCTACTCACATTTAATCTCAGCCTGTCATCGTCGATTCGCGAAATCGTGGAGGTCGATTGGAATGGCTTCAATTCATGACTCATGCGGTGTTTAGCATCGATCCTCGCAACAGGTTGTCGTTCTCTCCTGTCTCTTCACTGACTGACTCCTCTCCCAGTCAATGATCGTAAGTCGTGTCCGAATCCCCGATTCGACCAAATCGGACTGTAACGGACCCCCGAAATTTCATTCACTCAATCCATAGACATCCAATACCACATCGATTTGTTGGAGTTGCACTTGACTACGTACGGCTCTATGAAAGGGCAGTGCATATTTGGCACGTTTCTATTTTTGTGAATAGGCTGTTGTTTCAGCCACTTTGACGTAAAGTTCAAGTTTTTTCCTATTTTAACACTGAAGATTTATGAAGATTATATGAAGAATTTTCGGAAACATGGAAAATATAAAACATTCTTCTTTGTACTTGTGGCTACAATCACTGATGGATATCAGTGGACACGCCTACTATCCGACTATTGAGGATCTCCAATAGATAAGCCTTGCCTCATCTACGAACAATAAAATCGATAAATTGATTGACTCCAGTGATATTATATTAGAAAAGTATCACAAAAAAGACGCTGATCTACTCGCCTTTACACTTTTGCCGTTACGCCGATTTTTCACATACTATTTTCTTTGAGCTCCGCTTGGGCCAACTTTTTGATCTACGTGTAAGAAATCTGGTTTGATGAACATGAAGATAATGTATAGTCCTTTTACAATTTCGACAATGCATTCAGTCGGATCAATACATCCGTATAGAAACGTGTGTCGGCAAGGTAAAGCCTAGTTTGCTCAGATGAATTCGGGCGGAGCAAGCAGCGGATAGGTCGGTCATGGCAAAATATTACAGCGATGAGGAGATTTTGACATGATAAGCCCGATAAGCTTTACTTCGATCGGCTCAGAATGAGGGAGCTAGGCTATATATCCCCTACACAAACAGGAAAACTCACAAACCAGGTAGAATAAAAACCATCGCAACCTTGTAGATACCGTTCACCTCAATGCGGCAGTGCGGACGCCCGGTAGTCGACATTCTTTATTCTATCTCTTCCAGTCATTAGGATACCCTCTCTCCATGTAGTTTCTTTACTTGATACTAGAGATCGATTAAATATATTAACACTTTTCATCTCCATCTTGTACAAGCTTTTCGTGCGTTTGCTATATTAGCGACAACCTACAAATTTGGCCCTCTTTTACTCGTCCCTGAAACTGATGTACTTGTAGCCACCCATGGCACTAATCCCTTATTTTATCGTCATTTTTTTATTTAAATTCTTACTAAGTCAACCTTTTACAGATCTGAAAAGTTGTTAGGGTCTGTGTGTGAGGAGCACCGTCCAACAATAATCCGCCTGTTAAGGAATAAGTTCAGCTCCAAACTTGTTCGTTTATACGTAAACCTCAGCAGTTGTTCAAATGAACTTATAGCAATCAATATTCCGTAGACATCCCTTCTCAGCAGGACCCTAAATAATTTCTCTCTTGCGAAAAAAATTAATTTAGAGAACTCTAAAGAAAGGACGCTGAGGACGCGAGAACGAGTTTCCATGCACCTTCTCAGAAAAATGAAAACAAGTTACTTGTTACATGAAAGGTTGACAACAAGTTTTTCGTAACATATCTAGGCCGATGTAAGTTACTTGCTGCTAATCTCAGACCATTTAAGTTACATGTAACATATCGACGGGAGGCCGCGTGTAGGGCTCTCCGATATGACTTCTCCTTGCTTTACGCGCACATTTTTCTACAAATTCTATCAGCTATGTTACCTAGATCTAGTTTTGGTCGGTCGTGGTCGTTTTGATTCATTAGCGCAGTCTCAGCAGAACTTTTTATTCTAGTTCCTCTAACTAATCGCTTACTTATTTCTATCCACCACACTCAGATTTTTCGAATACCTTGTTTTGTTTCGACCCCGAATGAAATGCTCAATTCTATGGAATGAGTGAATCAGAAATTATTTGGCTCTTGCTTCTTCTTGCTGCTAACTCCGACATTGTGAGATGGGATTGTGCTAGCCAATTATAGCCTCTTCGAGATTTCATCTGAACACTCTGATAGACGAAGGGTGGCTAACGCCTGATTTCCCAATCACACCAAAACTTCGCAACCACTGGTTTTTCTCTTTTTTTCTGAGAATTAAAGACCTCAATTTCCCACGCTGACCAAGCCTTTGATAAGGACTGACTACTGTTTGCAACATCTCGTTGCGAACGAATTCCCACTTAATCATCAATTTTATAACTCACCATTTCTAAAAATGATATGCAGTTACATTTAAACAATCATCGCAGAAATACATACTTGCCATTTCGGTGTCTTTCATCGAAGTTATAAGCATATGAAGACGTAGACTACGGAAGGAGATACATAGAGGCTGCGTCACGCATGTATAGACTTATGGAGACGCAGACTGCGATAAAATACACCGATCCGACGAACAATTCTGCGTAGAATAAACTTATGCCAACTATTTTCACAATTGTATCTGAAAGTTGGGCTCCGCAGAAAAGGTCAAGGATTTGGCATTGCTCCTAAATGTCGTGAAATTGTCTTATTGGATTTGGCTCTCAACTTGATTTTTCAAATGTAGTGAAATTGTCGAATTGATTTGGCTGTTATGATACTATATGCAGATAACATCATCATTAAATCTAGTGAAATTGTTGCAAACGGATTTGGCAGGAGCTCTATGAATTATCACAGTCAAATCACGCGTCAGAAGGGGTTTTCCTTGGAGCGCATATTGAATCGAATGAGAACAGGAATAAACCTAGCAGCAAAACGTTTCTATACAATGCGAACCGTGAAAGCGTTGAGGACACGAAGACATAGTCAGTAGCGAGTAAATTGCGTTAGATTTCGTTTTCATGAATTTTATCTCATCGGTGAGGGAAGGTCTGGTACCTGAAAAGGCCACACTGAAAAGGCAGAATAGCATTTGGAAACCTTAATTCTAGCCCATAAGGCCACGTTTCGTCCAGCATTGTTGACTGAGGATTATTATTTTTTTCTTTTTGTCTTCATTCGCTCGCCAGAGGACCTTCTGACGCATGATTTGACTGTGATAATTGATAGAGCTCCTGCCAAATCCGTTTGCAACAATTTCACTACATTTAATGATTATGTTATCTGCATATAGTATCATAACAGCCAAATCAATTCGACAATTTCACTACATTTGAAAAATCAAGTTGAGAGCCAAATCCAATAAGACAATTTCACGACATTTAGGAGCAATGCCAAATCCTTGACCTTTTTCTGCGGAGCCCAACTTTCAGAAATTTCACAACTTTTTACAAGGGTTTCCTTCTACAATATCGTCAAGCCTCTAAAAGGCAAGTTGTTTTTCTCTGAAACATAGTGGTAGAAATGAAGAAACAGCTGCTAGGATTGCAAGATAATAGTTGCAACGCGGCTTCCTACAGACAAGATACAAGGCATATACTTTTTGAATTTAAAAGTCGAGAAAATGAAGAAATGAGTTTTAAAATGACCCAATTGTACAGGGTTGGGGCACAATCCTAGACGGGGGAGAGGGGGGCACCCACCATTCAAGACAGAAGTGAAATGAACCACCCATTGGTAAGGCTACCAGTCGGAGTATTTTCATGAAGTTTCTATAAAAACAATGATTGATAGCAGTATCAGACATCTTTTATCAGAATTTTCCATCATTTCTATGAGTCTCGGGTGGCCTCACCCCGTCTAGGATAGACCCAGGGTCAGTCGCTCTAGCCAAACTTCACCGGTTCTTGCTGACGTGGCTCGTCTGCGCCGGACCATATGTCTGATTCGGAACAAGAACGATAGTTAAGTGCGCCCGAAGAGGACTACCGTAACCTTAGGAATGATGTTATTCGGCTCTCTTAAACAAATTTGATGATACCCAATTGATCAATGATAAAGATAAAAGAAGTGAAGAGCGGTGTGTCTTCATTCACACACCGTCCTTCTCCAGAGGTCAGCAGTTGAGGATCTGCCTGGACTATAAGCAGAAAAACAACACCAGCGGTAGTGAAGATGTAGCGAATTCGGAGTAAAAACTTAGAAAATTTTAGAGCCAACTCGAGTGAGATTACAATAGCCTTGTTCTGGCGCAATTGCCTATCGCTCTTGTTGATTCGGAGGCATGACTTGCATACGGTGTCCTGGACATTAAACGGAGGTCCTGCGCACGTCCTTTGATGTTCTGCACACTCCTACTAAGGTCCTGCACACGTTCCATGATGTCCTGCACACTCCTACTGAGGTCCTGCACAGGTCCCATGGTGTCCTGCACACTCCTACTAATGTCTTGCACACGATCCATGATGTCCTGCACACTCCTACTGAGGTCCTGCACAGGTCCCATGATGTCCTGCACACTCCTACTGAGGTCCTGCACAGGTCCCATGATGTCCTGCACACTCCTACTAAGGTCTTGCACACGTTTCATGCTATCCCGCACACCCCTACTGGGGTCCTGCACAGGTCCCATGATGTCCTGCACACTCCTACTAAGGTCTTGCACACGTTCCATGATGTCCTGCACACTCCTACTGGAGGTCCTGCACACATTCTACGACGTCCTGCACACCCTACTGGGGTCCTGCACACGTCCCATGATGTCCAGTCCACTCCTACTACGGTCCTGCACACGTTCCATGATGTCCTGCACACTCTCCTACTGAGGTCCTGCACAGGTCCCATGATGTCCTGCACACCCTACTGCTGGGTCTTGCACACGTTCCATGATGTCCTGCACACTCCTACTGAGGTCCTGCACACATTCTACGACGTCCTGCACACCCCTTACTGGGGTCCTGCACACGTCCCATGATGTCCAGTCCACTCCTACTACGGTCCTGCACACGTTCCATGATGTCCTGCACACACTTACTGAGGTCCTGCACAGGTCCCATGATGTACTGCACGCCCCTACTAAGGTCTTGAACACATTCCATGATGTCCTGCACACTCCTACTGAGGCCCTGCACATTACGCCCTACGACGTCCTGCACACTACTGGGGTCCTGCACGTCCCATGATGTCCTGTCCACTCCTACTACGGTCCTGCGCACGTTCCATGATGTCCTGCACACTCCTACTGAGGTCCTGCACAGGTCCCATGATGTCCTGCACACTCCTTACTAAGGTCTTGCACACGTTCCATGATGTCCTGCACACGTCCCATGATGTCCTGTCCACTCCTACTCACGGTCCTGCACAGGTCCCATGATGTCCTGCACACTCCTAATACGGTCCTGCACAGGTCCCATGATGTCCTGCACACCCTATTAAGGTCTTGCACATCGTTCCATGATGTCCTGCACACGTCCCATGATGTCCTGTCTCACTCTAATACGGTCCTGCACAGGTCCCATGATGTCCTGCACACTCCTACTAAGATCTGCACACGTTCCATGATGTCCTGCACACTCCTACTGAGGTCTTGCACACGTTCCATGATGTCCTGCCCACTCCTACTGAGGTCCTGCACACATTCTACGACGTCCCTGCACACCCTACTGGGGTCCTGCACACGTTCCATAATGTCCTGCACACTCCTACTAAGGTCCTGCACACGTTCGATGATGTCCTGCATACTCCTACTGAGGCCCTGCCCACATTCTACGACGTCCTGCACTTACCTACCTGCACACCCCTACTGAGGTCTCACATAGTCAACCGACACTTCAGCACATCCTGCGACGCCTTCTTATCGATGGTGCGCTTTGAACGAATACGCGCCGCGGTCAAGTACATCAACCCGCACAGCGTCCTCTTCCGAGCCGGACGTTCAAAGTACACCACCCTGGAGAGCAAGGTGTTTATATGGAGTCTAAGAAAACAATGACTGATAACGAAAAACCCACCATTTTCATGAACTATTTTTGAGAGGCCGGTTTCCGAGTTTCAAACGCCCGTTAGGGGCCCAGAAGTCATTATGGTGAGTTCTGACAATTATCTTCGTCATTCCCGTGGCCGATTACCTCTATTCACAAATTTTCGAGCGATTTGGTCCACGCCTTCCAAAAAAATGGTTTTCGACGGACGGAGGTGGAGGCGGAGGCGGTGGCGGAGGCGGTGGTGGAGAACGTTTTTGCGTACTTTGAGAGGTCATAACTTTAGAAAGCGGGGACCAGTTGGGATGAAAAGTTGCACACATATGTAATTTCTTGCAGCGTCGAATAGTGTACAGCTCATACCTGGTGACGGTATGAATAGGTGATCTCATTGTAGGGCATCCGCGCGGAAGAGATCGTTAGTCCAAAACGTGAGCGCTTCGCGCTCACCACAATTTATCAGTTTGAGATTCGTGTCGACATACCCAGACTATTTTCTATATCCCCGCCTTTATGCATACTTCGTTGCAGGATTGAATGAGTTCAATCGCTCAAAAGGGATTGTTGGCCTTGTCGATAGTGTTCATTCTCGCGGGTTTGGGACTCACAATAGCCGGTGTTTTCTCTCCAGCATGGCAAGTGGTCGATATTCGAGAATTCAGAGCCGAGCATCAGGTCTGTCCCAATATTTCTGTTCTTTCCAACTGTACTTTTTGAGAAACCCGTTATGGTGTGCTTTCCATTTCCCGCTTTCAGTTGCATATACGGTTATTGATGTACCCTCGATGCCCGAGCAGACAGGAGCTTGGCCGCTAGGCTCGTTTTGATAAGAGGTGAGAGATTGGCCGTGTGGTGTTCCGGCCACAGCCCGCACCTAATAATCGATGCACTGATGGCCGACACCGCATCGATTACGAGGTGCCCGGGCTGGGGCCGGAGTACCACACGGCCACGCTTTCACCTCTTATCAAAACGAGCCGCAACGCAGGGATTGGGCGGCCAAGCTCCTCCCTGTGAGCTGCTCGGGCATCGAGGGTACAGTCGACACGGATCGCACTAATACTACGCGTTCCCTGTGGTGCGTTGGCGCAAACTCGGTGCACTAGTGTTATATCATATGCCCACAGAGTTTGCGCTAATGCACAGCAAGGAACGCAACGTATCAGTTCCATTCGTGCCGACTGTATTTATTTGCTTTACATTTAATTCACTACTTGACACCTGTTCTGAAAATTTTTCGAAAAGAAAGAAATCTTAGATTGAAATCTTGTGTGAAATTTTCCCCGTCAACTTCAAGTTTTAATGTCAAAAAAAAAGAAAGAAGTCGCAGTCACATCTTTTAGAACCGGAAAAATGGTGTTTAATCTCCCTCCCTTCCTGAAGATAATGTATAGAAATTTGAATTGAAAAATCCAGATGTTCTGACTGCTAAAATCTATTTCGGGCGGAGTTTACTCGCATAATATCGGCATGGATCGTGAAGAGACTTTGCGTTCACTGTTGAAGGTTGGCGGAAAATCGGTGCACCTATGTTGTAGCATATGGGGCCGAGTTTGCCCCAACCTTCGGCAGTGAACGCGAAATCTCTTCACGATCCATGCCGACGTTAAGTCTCCAGGTCATCCACTACTTTTACTCTGAGTATACTCGCTTTGTGCGTGCGCGCGCTTACGTCGTTCTCTCCTTCTCCAACCCTTTCTACCGCTGTCTCTCCCTCTCTATCAGCGCACGAAAGCGAAGCAAATAAGTTAATCTCGCTTCGAAATAGAGTGTACATAGGCAAGCTTCATAATGTCTAGTATAGTCAACAGACTGCGGGCGCGTGGTATCTGCCGCTCTCGCAACCTTGCCCTCGTTCGCCGCAGTTGATGCCGCGCGGACGGCGTAGATCACAAGCAGTTACTCCGTTGATTAGACCAGAAATTGTGAAGCGACTATGCATAGCTTAAACGCTCCAAATTCCATTTTCTCGATTTTCAGCACGGCTTATGGTGGGACTGCATTCGAGCGGAAAAGCACGTTGTAGCAGTCGGTGACTTCTATGATGAGACACCGCTCCACTGCATGTACAAGGTATGTTCACTTCAACTTCGCATTGCCGTTCAGTCCGCAAAGTGCACGCTGGTTGCGAAAGCGTGATGCGGAGCGGTTGTGAGTATCCTCAGCCAGGGATGTGGGATCACCCGGGCGGTGGGATCACTCGGGCACCAAAGTTAAAAACCGCCCGGGTGATTCCACGTCCCTTTCTGAGGATACTCGCACCGCAGCACGCTTTCGCAATCAGCGTGCACTTTGTGGACTGAACGGCAATGCGTAGTTGAACTGTAATTCATAGTATTCAATTTTTTTCAAATTTCGTTGCTAAATTTTAATTTCTGGAATGATGCTCCTTTTTCTCGTCAGGAATCGTACAGCGCTGTCCATATCGGAGTGAGATTTTGGTCTGCAATTGCGGACCACCGCTGTTGCGTCACGCAGCTTTGAGTTGATCGATTGAGGCAAAGGTTCATCGTACCGAGACCTCGTGGACCCAGCACGATTTTGCTTGGACTGCGTGCCACAACAACGGTTGTTCGTTACTGCTGACCAAGTGTTACTCCGATGCGACAGTACATAACTAGACCCTGGTTCATTTCAAGTGAACTTCTGTTTTCGATTGTCGCAGAGTGGAACGATGACGTTTTCGTCGGAACCTCCTTATCACTAGTTATATTTCACTAACAATAAGGCTCACACTCTGCTGCTGGTGATAAGCGAAGTCTACAGGTCACTAGGGTTTTACCAGAGCATACACAGGCTTTGAAATTTTGTTGCTGCTTTTCGTCTTCTCCTGGTTCCAGTAACTGCACGCTCTTTCATGTTGTCCTTTGCACTTCAACCTACAATTTTTTGTGCTACAAATTTTCTGAAAGACAATAATCACGACGATTTTCGTTTCCAGTTTCCTAATTAAAGGCATTGTACGCGCTGAAAACCACACGTCGTTTTCTGGGTTTGAATCATTGGTTAGGCCCTCCTGAGAACGTCGGTAGAGTTTGTTGGGTCACCAACGCATTGCTGTGAAGTTATACATATGATCTAGTTCCGCAATCGCGTTCAGTCCGCAAAGTCTCATTATCGCAATCGAATAAGCGAAGCGGTTGTTTTGAGAATGATTCTAGTTGAATTTTTTAAGAACAACCGCTTCGCTACTACGATTGTAATAATGAGGACTGAACGCGATTGCGGAACTGCACTATAGTTATGTAGGTCCATTACTTGCGTGCTCAAGAAAAAAACCATATAAATCTCACCCGCGGCTGGTGCGGTGGTCGCGTGCGCTGGCCCGCTAATTTATTCAGGCCGAGAGAAGAGCGCAGCTGATCGGCTTATGATACCGTCAGCCGCCGAGGAGATTTAAAAGTTTTTTACAGACTTTGGCATAAATATTTACAGAAATACAGAACAGAATTTAGAACAGAGTTTTCACTCAAGAAAACTTTCTCGTGGGTCAACTTGTGGAGGAGGATTAAATTGTCGAAGCGGTCCTGACTGACATTCGTCTGCCCAAAAGTTGCTGTTCGTATGGGCTTTCATAAGCAAAGGGCATGATATGACAGCAGTGGTAGTGATATGGACAACCACACTCTCGCAATTTATGAGATGTTTCCCTATTTGACCGACACCATGCTCTTGTTCTCAATAAATGAAATATGTAGATGGATGTTTTTGTTCATGTGTAAGCAGATTTTGATAAGCTCACACTTTCAACACATATAAATTGGATATGGGAAGTTAGTGAATCGAAATGGATGAGCGGTTGTAATGAGTAACGAACATAAAAATGAGGGGCGGTAGTAGAGGCGCTGCATATTTCCTAGATTGACAGGAAAATGCCTCCCGAAACCGCGCACTTCCAAAACGTGTCGCACACTCTTCAAGTTGCATGGTTTTTGAACTGTTTCGCTTCGCTACAAAAGATTCATGATTTGGCATAAAAGAAACTGTTGGACTCTCGTTTTGTTCTCCATTCCACACTTTCTATGAGCACACTCTCACGCTGTCTTGCCAATTTTCTAAGATGTTCTGCGCACTACCACTGCTGTCATGCACACTTCTTATGACGCCTTGCACACTTCCACTGGGGTCCTGCACACTTCCTATGACGTCCTGCACACTCCCACTTGAGTCCTGCACACTTCCACTGGGGTCGTGCACACTTCCTGTGACGTCCTGCACACTCCCACTAGGGTCCTGCACACTCCAACCGAGGTCCTGCACACTTCCTGTGACGGCGTGTACACTCCCACATAGTCAAATGTCGCGTTTTGCCCTCAAACTTTCCTCCGATTGGAGGCTTTGAACGAATTTAGTCGAAAGCTTCGGAAAATTGAGAGATAAACCTCAAATTTGCGATAAGCACACCAAAGAACCCCCATTAGAATGTTTTAAATCGAATCTTAAAAAAAAAACGCTTTTATAACCCCTAATTTGTTGGAAGAAACGGTCAGCAAACAATTCGTACACATCCAAAACGCCATCACTCTGTAAAAAGTTCGAAGAATATGCTCTCACCCAAACTTTGAAACTTTGTCCTGGGGAGCTATTTTAGACGCTAAACACGATTATGTGGTCCATTCCCGTGTTTTCCAAGAACTGAAGCGCTTTTTCGAAGGTACAATAAGAACAAAAACGACAGTTTTGAGCTTATAACTTCTTGAAACCTGCAGTTCGGGTGGGATACTAAGCAGTTTTACTATGGAGGCCCAAGAGATACTAACAATACAAGTCGTTTCTGCAGATGCGTTTACCGCCATGAACACTTCCATTGTCATCGGAAGGCATCGATTTTCCTCGTTCTAAAAACATTTTTGGAAACAAATCGCCCATTGACATACATACCTATTAGAATGTTGCCCGAATATTCGTTTATTCGAATATTCGAATCTTTAAAGAAGTGGAAGATTCGTTTATTCGAATATTCAAAGAAGTGAAATATTCGGTTTATTCGAATATTCGAATATTCAGCATGAATAATCTGAATATTCGACAAAATCGCACTCCATTTTGCCTTGATTTTACATTTCGAACATCTTAGCGTAATGACTCCTAATTTCTCACAATTCTTCGGTACCTCATAAATTTATAGTTATAGCAAGTATGCACAATATATTGAGCTGCTCGTAGGATTTTGTCAAAACGCTAGAAATGCCCATTTCACCTTTAACCCATTCACGACCACGTGTCCCACCGGTCGGACACGCGTTGAATACCACTTCGGACCGCGTGTCCCACCGGTGGGACACGCGGTCCGAAGTGGTATTCAACGCGTGTCCCTTTTACCCCTTTTGAAAAGGTACACCCTTTTGAAAAATCGATTTCTCCGCCACAAGAAACTACTTTCGAACCTACATATGATCAATGTCTTGACCTACCCAAGACCTAAATAAAAACCTCGTGGTCCATCAGTATGCTTAGACTTGTGCAACAACATATTTAGAACTTTCTAAAATCAGGTGGGCTGAAGTAGAGGAAAAAACGGCTGTAAAGCAGCTTTAGAAGCACCTAGTGATTTCTTTTCCTCCTATTGCTAGCTTTTAGGTTGATTAGTACAAGCCTATCGTTTGAAACTCGTTTACTTTTATGAAAGCGTTGCAGTTCAGTTGACCTCGCTTTGGTTTTGAGTAATTGTTTCTCGATAACGAAAACGTCCCGGAAGCTCAAACACTGATACTGTCCGACCATTGTTGCTAGGTACAATATGGACACAATAAAGAAAAATAAATTACCCAGGGGACGCTATTGAAGCCAGCGTGTCCCACCGGAGGGACACATTATACGGTGACGCAATATTGCACGCGGTCCGAACGTGCAGCCACCCAAAATTAGGCGTGGTCGTGAATGGGTTAATTATAGAGAAACGTTTAAACTTCGAGCGACGGATAAGTATAGCAACACTTGAGGAACATGAAAGTGTCTCACAAAAACGGCCACATTGTATCATTTTCATGCGTATTTTTATGGAACTGGTTCGAGGTGATGCTATTCGTCCACTTTACCGGTGGACTTCACCTGCTCTGCCAATTCGAGACTTGATGCTTCGGGGAAAGCGGCCTTTATCACGCTCTGTTATCATTAGGCATCAAATTCACCTTTAGCGCCGTCATCAACTCTGCCAATTCAAGACTTGATGCCTCAGCAAAAGAGACTTGATGCTCATGTACAAGTCGGCATGAAGTCTTAATTTGCCGCGTTAAATTCACTGTATGGGTGAATTTGCCGCTAGGATAGGTGAGAATGAGGTGAATATCCCGTGAAAATGGTGCGAACTGGCAGCGAGAGAGGGTCCAATTTACCCCAAAAATGAGGTCAAATTACCTCGAAAATTGGGTGAGTTTACCTCGAAAATTTCACGAATTTGATGGTCCACAGCGCAAGAAGCCCCGCCTTGTCCGCAACATGGGCGTAATCTCCGCCGAGGTCTGCGGTGAGGAGCCACCCTCTGCGGACCGCGGCGTAACTCGCCCCCCCCGCCGTGAGGATACCCACTGTATCCTCCCAGCAGCCAAAATTATGCTGGCCTCCGGAGAGTGACCCGAAGTCACCTTTCAGGACCGGCATCAGAATGCCAAATGAGGACTCTAGTGAGATGAGGCGGCTTTTATACCGGCTGTGCTCATGGTAAACACATCGAGACGTGATCAATCGTTTTATCATGTTTTCGCTGAGATGTTTTCACTTGTTTACAAATTTCTGAGATGCCAGCAACGGCGGTAATTTCACCCTTTGCGCTGAGTGATATCCAACCGCTCAGCAAATTCATCCTTTGCGCGGATAAGCATAGATGACGGCGCTAAAGGTGAATTTGATGCCTTATGATAACAGAGCGTGATAAAGGCCGCTTTCCCCGAAGCATCCATTCTCGAATTGGCAAAGTGAATTCTCAGGCTGACAAAAGATTTGAGTTATCAAGAGGGTGCAGTTTATCAGATGACAACTTACCAACCTGTTGTTGCCCCAGTTTGCCTGAGTTGATTGAATGGGATAACACGCAATAGAGTGTTACTCAAATATTCGTTTATTCGAATAATTCGAATATTCAAAGAAGTGGATTATTCGAATTATTCGTTTATTCGAAGGCTGGATAACTATTCAAAAATTGGTCCGGAATGGTTACCTGAGATTCGAGAAAAATTGTCAAAACCACGTCATTTTGGTCGAAAAAAGGGTTCATCTCCTTTTTTTTCAGTTGGCGTACACGATCTTGTTGGAACACTTACCGTTGAGCTAGAAAGCTCATTTTTGGCCAGAAAGTTGGTTATGATTGCACCTAGCTCCTGTCAAAATTTGGAGTTGGTAGCTCAATTTTTGTGGAACCTCAAAATTGAGGGTCAGGAAAGTCAAAAACACGTAAACATGTTATTATAAACCATCCGACGTTTACTCATTCGTAAAAATGATCTAATGAAATAAACACCGTCACTGATAGGCTTTTGCTCAGGATTGAACGCTCCCTGAGACGGGGCAACGGTTCAATCAATACAGCGGGATCTCGGAAGTACTTTTTGGAACGCCGCACGGTGTGAATCAGAAGTGGGTCACAGAACGCCGTAGAAAGTGTGTGGGACCCAAATGAGTGTGCGCAGAACGCCGTAGAAAGTGTGTGGGACCCAAATAACAAGGCGTCGTACGCCGTAGAAAGTGTGGGGACACAAATGAAAGTGCGCAGGACGCCGTAGAAAGCGTGCGGGACCTGAATGAGAGCGCGCCGAGCGCCTAGAAAGTGTGTGGGACCCAAATGAGAGTGCGCAGGACGCCGTAGAAAATGTGTGGGAAACAAATAGCTGTGCGCCGTACGCCGTAGAAAGTGTGCGGGAGCCAAATGAGTGTGCGCAGAACGCCGTAGAAAGTGTGTGGGACCCAAATAACAGTGCACGCCGTAAAAAGTGTGCGGGACCCAAATGAGAGTGCGCAGGACGCCGTAGAAAGTGTGTGGGACCCGAATGAGAGTGCGCAGTACGCCGTAGAAAGTGTGTGGGACCCAAATGAGAGTGCGCAGGACGCCGTAGAAAGTGTGTGAGAAACAAATAACAGTGCGCCGGACGCCGTAGAAAGTGTGCGGGACCCAAATGAGTGTGCGCAGAACGCCGTAGAAAGTGTGTGGGACCCAAATAACAGTGCACCGGGCGCCGTAGAAAGTGTGCGGGACCCAAATGAGAGTGCGCAGAACGCCGTAGAAAGTGTGTGGGACCCGAATGAGAGTGCGCAGTACGCCGTAGAAAGTGTGTGGGACCCAAATGAGAAAGCGCAGAACGCCGTAGAAAGTGTGTGGGAAACAAATAACAGTGCGCCGGACGCCGTAGAAAGTGTGCGGGACCCAAATGAGTGTGCGCAGAACGCCGTAGAAAGTGTGTGGGACCCAAATAACAGTGCACCGGGCGCCGTAGAAAGTGTGCGGGACCCAAATGAGAGTGCGCAGAACGCCGTAGAAAGTGTGTGGGACCCAAATAACAGTGCGCCGGACGCCGTAGAAAGTGTGCGGGACCCAAATGGGTGCGCGCAGAACGCCGTAGAAAGTGTGCAGGGACCCAAATAACAGTGCGCCGGACGCCGTATAAACGTGTGGACCCATGAGCGTGCGCAGGACGCCGTAGAAAGTGTGGGACCCGAATGAGAGTGCGCAGAACGCCGTAGGAAGTGTGGGACCCAGATAACGGTGCGCCGGACGCCGTAGAAAGTATGCGGGATCCAAATGAGTGTGCGCAGGACGCCGTAAAAAGTGTGTGGGACCCAAATAGCAGTGCGCCGGGCGGCGTAAAAAGTGTGCGGGACCCAAATGAGAGTGCGCAGGACGCCGTACAAAGTGTGCGGGACCCAAATGAGAGTGCGCAGGACGCCGTAGAAAGTGTGTGGGACCCGAATGAGAGTGCGCCGGACGCCGTAGAAAGTGTGTGGGACCCAAATGAGAGTGCGCAGAACGCCGTAGAAAGTGTGTGGGACCCAAATAACAGTGCGCCGGACGCCGTAAAAAGTGTGCGGGACCCAAATGAGAGTGCGCAGGACGCCGTACAAAGTGTGCGGGACCCAAATGAGAGTGCGCAGGACGCCGTAGAAAGTGTGTGGGACCTGAATGAGAGTGCGCTGACGCCGTAAGTGTGCGGGACCCAAATGAGAGTGCGCAGAACGCCGTAGAAAGTGTGTGACACCCAAATAACAGTGCGCTTGACGCCGAAAAAAAGTGTGCGGGACCCAAATGAGAGTGCGCAGGACGCCGTACAAAGTGTGCGGGACCCAAATGAGAGTGCGCAGGACGCCGTAGAAAGTGTGTGGGGGCCCGAATGAGAGTGCGCCGGACGCCGTAGAAAGTGTGTGGGACCCAAATGATAGTGCGCAGAACGCCGTAGAAAACTGTGTGGGAAACAAATAACAGTGCGCCGGGCGCCGTAGAAAGTGTGCGGGACCCAAATGAGTGTGCGCAGAACGCCGTAGAAAGTGTGTGGGACCCAAATAACAGTGCACCGGGCGCCGTAGAAAGTGTGCGGGACCCAAATGAGAGTGCGCAGGACGCCGTAGAAAGTGTGTGGGACCCGAATGAGAGTGCGCAGTACGCCGTAGAAAGTGTGTGGAACCCAAATGAGAGTGCGCAGAACGCCGTAGAAAGTGTGTTGGAAACAAATAACAGTGCGCCGGACGCCGTAGAAAGTGTGCGGGACCCAAACGAGTGTGCGCAGAACGCCGTAGAAAGTGTGTGGTACCCAAATAACAGTGCACCGGGCGCCGTAGAAAGTGTGCGGGACCCAAGTGAGCGTGCGCAGGACGCCGTAGAAAGTGTGTGGGACCCGAATGAGAGTGCGCAGAACGCCGTAGAAAGTGTGTGGGACCCAGATAACAGTGCGCCGGACGCCGTAGAAAGTGTGCGGGACCCAAATGAGTGTGCGCAGAACGCCGTAGAAAGTGTGTGGGACCCAAATAACAGTGCGCCGGACGCCGTAAAAAGTGTGCGGGACCCAAATGAGAGTGCGCAGGACGCCGTACAAGGTGTGCGGGACCCAAATGAGAGTGCGGAGGACGCCGTATAAAGTTTGTGGGACCCGAATGAGAGTGCGCAGTACGCCGTAGAAAGTGTGTGGGACCCAAATGAGAGTGCGCAGAACGCCGTAGAAAGTGTGTGGGAAACAAATAACAGTGCGCCGGACGCCGTAGAAAGTGTGCGGGACCCAAATGAGTGTGCGCAGGACGCCGTAGAAAGTGTGCGGGACCCAAATGAGAGTGCGCAGAACGCCATACAATGTGTGCGGGACCCAAATGAGAGTGCGCAGGACGCCGTAGAAAGTGTGTGGGACCCGAATGAGAGTGCGCCGGACGCCGTAGAAACTGTGTGGGACTCAAGTGAGAGTGCGCAGGACGCCGTAGAAAGTGTGTGGGACCCGAATGAGAGTGCGCAGGACGCCGTAGAAAGTGTGCGGGACCCAGATAACAGTACGCCGGACGCCGTAGAAAGTGTGCGGGACCCAAATGAGTGTGCGCAGAACGCCGTAGAAAGTGTGTGGGACCCAAATAACAGTGCGCCGGACGCTGTAGAAAGTGTGCGGGACCAAAATGAGAGTGCGCAGGCCGCCGTAGAAAGTGTGTGGGACCCAAATAACAGTGCGTCGGACGCCGTAGAAAGTGTGGGACCCAAATGAGTGTGCGCAGGACGCCGTAGAAAGTGTGCGGGACCCAAATGAGTGTGCGCAGGACGCCGTAGAAAGTGTGCGGGACCCAAATGAGAGTGCGCAGGACGCCGTACAAAGTGTGTGGGACCCAAATGAGAGTGCGCAGGACGCCGTAGAAAGTGTGTGGGACCCGAATGAGAGTGCGCCGGACGCCGTAGAAACTGTGTGGGACACACGTGAGAGTGCGCAGGAGGCCGTAGAAAGTGTGTGGGACCCGAATGAGAGTGCGCAGAACGCCGTAGAAAGTGTGTCGGACCCAGATAACAGTACGCCGGACGCCGTAGAAAGTGTGCAGGACCCAAATGAGTGTGCGCAGAACGCCGTAGAAAGTGTGTGGGACCCAAATAACAGTGCGCCGGACGCCGTAGAAAGTGTGCGGGACCAAAATGAGAGTGCGCAGGACGCCGTAGAAAGTGTGTGGGACCCAAATAACAGTGCGTCGGACGCCGTAGAAAGTGTGGGACCCAAATGAGTGTGCGCAGGACGCCGTAGAAAGTGTGCGGGACCCAAATGAGTGTGCGCAGGACGGCGTAGAAAGTGTGTGGGACCCAAATGGGTGCGCGCAGAACGCCGTAGAAAGTGTGTGGGACCCAAATAACAGTGCGTCGGACGCCGTAGAAAGTGTGGGACCCAAATGAGTGTGCGCAGGACGCCGTAGAAAGTGTGTGGGACCCAAATGAGAGTGCGCAGAACGCCGTAGAAAGTGTGTGGGACCCAAATAACAGTGCGCCGGACGCCGTAGAAAGTGTGCGGGACCCAAATGAGAGTGCGCAGGACGCCGTAGAAAGTGTGTGGGACCCAAATGAGAGTGCGCAGGACGCCGTAGAAAGTGTGCGGGACCCAAATAACAGTGCGCCGGACGCCTCAGAAAGTGTGTGGGACCCAAATAACGGTGCGCCGGACGCCGTAGAAAGTGTGCGGGACCCAAATGAGAGTGCGCAGGACGCCGTAGAAAGTGTGTGGGACCCAATTAAGAGTTCGCAGGACGCCGTAGAAATTGTGCGGGACCCAAACGGGTGTGCGCAGAACGTCGTAGAAAGTGTGTGGGACCCAAATAAGAGTGCGTCGGACGCCGTAGAAAGTGTGTGGGACCCAAATAAGAGTGCGCAGGACGCCGTAGAAAGTGTGTGGGACCCAAATGACAGTGCGCCGGACGCCTCAGAAAGTGTGTGGGACCCAAATAACAGTGCGTCGGACGCCGTAGAAAATGTGCAGGATATCACTGAGAGCGTGCAGGACGTCATAGAAGGGGGAGGGGGCAGGGCATCAGTGGGTTTGCTTTGAATTAACACCACCAGGCATAAACCATGTTAGAAAGGAAACCTTCAGGAAAAAATAAATGAAATTTCTGAAAGTTTAGGTTCCTGGCAAAAGTAAAGATTTGGCATGGCCATTTTTTTCGAAAAATTAGAAATATACTCAGTTAAAAGGGGAAGGTAAAGAAAAATGAAAAAAGTTTTGAAATATTCCTGAGAACGATTTGGCGTAGAATAATTCGATTTTTGGGAAATGTAGTGAAGTAGTTGAAAGTATTGATTTGGCAGTCGAGTTTGAACCAACTATTGATAAGAGTTGTGCAAAATGAGAGATCGCATTGTATAAGCTTATCCGTAGAACATATCGAAGCAAAATCACGCGTGATATGTCTAGCAGTAAACGCTCGTTCGGGAGCTGGAATGCCGCGATCTATTAACTAAAGTGAGATCAACTGTTTGTTCCATATCACGCATGATTTTGCTTTGATATGTTCTACGGATAAGCTTATACAATGCAATCTCTCATTTTGCACAACTCTTATCAATAGTTGGTCCAAACTCGACTGCCAAATCATTCTTTCAACTATTTCACTACATTTCCCGAAAATCAAAACATTCTAGGCCAAATCGTTCTCAGGAATATTTCAAAACTTTTTTCATTTTTCTCTACCTTCCCCTTTTAACTGAGTATATTTCTAATTTTGCGAAAAAAAAATGGCCATGCCAAATCTTTACTTTTGCCAGGAACCTAAACTTTCAGAAATACCTATGTGGATTCGATTTATCCTATCCTCCTACAAGCGAATTTCGATTTTATCAGAATAATTTCGATTTCAAAATATCCATATAAAGTCTCGTGTAGGATCGAAAAGTTTTGAGCCTTCATTTCAGGTAAACAGTGTTTAACGTTCCAATTTTCAAAGGAACTCATCACGCTGCGAAGTGAAGGGCAGATGAAGAATTCAGGACTGAAATTGAACCAAATTTTGCTTTTCAGTTCGACAATTCAGCCGAACTTGTGATTGAAAACACGCTCAACAATATTGACGAGGATGGAGCAGCAGGAGAAAGCGAACATCATCGATTTTGGGGTAAGCAGACTTCTGAAAAAAACGAATTCTTAATCCGTCGCGCCTTTTTGCACGTGATATATCCAGCCAAAGGTTGAACTTGTGAATCTCTTCAACCAGTTCAGCATGGCACAAGGCGATCCTCTTCTTCATCATTACCTCACAATTGCTTGCTTTCCTCTCCATCTGCACTGGAGTCTGCGCCACGTGCTTCCCTCCAACCGCCTTCGTCTTCACCATTTCCCTCTTTATCGCGTGTAAGTTTTTGAATCGATCGACTCAATACGATCATGATCTCCTACTGCGATTCTAGTGATATGCTCCCTTATTGCTGATGGAGTCTTCTTCTTGGCAGCAAATCGCGTAGACAACCGATTCGTACAAGGAATGGTAGGAACCTATGAGGTATGCTTTGCGTGAGGAATGTTCGCTTACCTTGGTTCTTCATAAGAATTTCGATGCCGCCAAAGGGGATAAGTTTTCACGGACACTTATGATCGATGTAGTGCATAAATATTAATAATTAGATCTAAAGCGAAAGTATCACAACTACGCTTTCAATGTGACCAAAAATGCAGCAGTGGAGGTTGACCACAGGCCAAGGCTCATACTCCCATATTTGCATTGAGCTGAATCAAAACTGAGACCTGATCATCACCATTACCACAACGATTGCATGTCTTCTCTTCTAAATTTTGCCCCAAATCAGCCGCGAACCTCCTGCCTACCGCGAATATACCGAGAACCTGCAGCATACAGCTCAGCTCTGCAGTTTTGAGATTCACGACGCCTAGACTCTTCCGCGAATCCGATGAGCGTGTGTAACCACAGCCCGCGCTGTATACGACGCACGAATATGGCACTACAGGCGACCCTGCTTCTCCTTCAGGAAATGCATAAAAATACATCCTGTTTTAAATATTTTTGAGTGATTGTATCCCTCTAATACCATTCCGGTCTGATAAACTACGACACGGCAGGTTCGCGGTCGGGTCACGGCGAACACTGTCAGAGCGGTAAAAGGCGTCCGGGATACGTCCTCAGGATGCTGACTAGAATGCGGGTCTCCTATCAACTATAGTGGCAGAAAATTGTTAAATCGAAAAGAACCGTTAAAATGAACTCAGTTTAGGAGTTGATGAAGCTACATTCTTCACTACGTTGTGGGTGGCCTGATCCACACCAAGTCTACTACTCGTGTTATTCCCAAAGCAGTGAGCATTTCCAAAGAAAAGTCGCCGTTTCGGGCGAGAGACGTCAGTGAGGTTCGACCCGTCAGTGAGGGTCGGGACCAACTTCTCAAATCTCTTTGCTCACTCTGCTACCTATACTCTCCCTCATTGGAGGTCTTACATGCCTCGAACGGTACAACTTTTCTTGCCAAGAACACGGACACAAATTTCAATGTGAACGCTACCTTTGAGTTTCACTCTCTGTACACGATACTCCAGATCCAGTTCGAAAATGATCTTCAACGGGTTTCTAGATGCTACAGATGTTATTCAAGCATTCCACTGTGAAAAGTGAATGGACCATCAAGGCGGAAAGCCTTTTGAAGCGTGGTTACAGATGATCATCAGTGAGAACAGATTTCCTGTTTCTGAAGAGTTCTAGACGTCATAGATGGGGATAGATACAATACCCGCGCTACGTTTTGTACACAAAAACGTGGAGCATTTGCCAAACTTGGCAAAAAACGTCCGATGCTTTTAACTTTTTTAAACACTTTTTTGGTTTGGATTTCGAAAACGCTATTATGTTTACAGCTGAAATTCCTAAATGATAAAGTGCTTTGTGAGCCGAAGTTCTCTAAAATCGCTTTCTTTCTGAATGACATTGTTTTTGCGGCCGTTTTTCGAAAACTTCGCGCGCGGCGAGGTGCGGCGAAACTTTGATTTGTAATTGTACAGGTAGTAGAAGAGAAACCCCAATGTTTTCTTTGTGAATTAGACGACGCAGGTGGGAGAATCTCAAGATTCGCGCAGGTAGAATTTTGGAAAACCTTCATTAAAAACGCTTGTGAGCTTCGAAAACTCAACCTTCACAAATCTCGAGATTCTCCCACCAGTATTCAAATTCACGAATAAAACATAGAAGATACTATTCTATTGCTTCTACAATTAGAAATCAAAAATTCGCCGCACCTTGCCGCGCGCAACGTTTTAGAAAAACGACCGCAAAAACAATTTCAATCAAAAACAAAACGATTTTAGAAAACTTTGGTCTACGAAGTACACTATTAGCTGTAAATGTGAAAGCGTTTTCATAATCTAAAAAAAGTCTTCGTTCAAAAAAGTTACAAGCATCGGGCGTATTTTGCCAGGTCTGGCAAATGCTCCCAGTTTCTACAAAACTTAGCGCGGGTATTGTTGTTGAAGCTGCCCCTTCTCCTTCAAATGAAAAAAGTGGCAGGCATGGTAATTTTCGGAGACAGAAGATACTACTCGGGCAAGAGAATACACTTGTCAGGTGATTTTTGAGTAACTTCTCGTGATTTAGATCAGATAGCCTGCCAATAGTGCACTCGCTATCTGTGTTGCTCACGTCGGCACTGCAAGAAAACAGAACTGGTTTTCTTCCTCCAAAACAGCGAGTACTGCAGTTTATGTAACTGTATAACTCGCGGAATTAAAGATCAGCGGAAATTGTAGGTGCCAATCAGTGCAAAGGTGACGTCCATGGAGGATGGTCTAGCCTAGCTGTTTTATGTGCTGACGATGTAGCCACCTTGCTGTCAGTCTCTTACCAGGAAGGAGTGAGCTTCAACTCATGTGCAACAGTGCTCAGGACTCATATCAGCCAGGTCTAAGGCGTGACAGTAGCGCACGTCGAAGGTGACCGACTTCACACCGGAAGTGCAATCGCCCCAAGAAGCTTCAGAAATAATGAATGAGGAGATCGAAAATCACTACTTTCTGATAATCGCGTAAAAAATTTGGTGTAACAGTATCGCAGAGTTTGGTTTGGGCTTTGTTCACAATTAGCAAATGTGAATAAGATTTTCTAATGAAATCAAAAACATTCTATCAGGTCTTCACAGGGAGATGTTGATCTTAATTGTGGTGAGCGCGAAGCGCTCACCAGATTTGGCTTTGATTCGCCATCGCGCAACCCCCTGATCTCAGTATCAGGGTCCAGAGTAAACGTAGGAAGACCGTTCTTTCTGCATTTAATACACTTTAGAAAGGTGAATAACTGTTCGAAAAATGGTCCGGAATGGTTAACTGAGATTCGAGAAAAAGTGTCAAAACCACGTCATTTTGATCGAAAAAATGTTCATCTCCTTTTTTTTCAGTTGGAGTTCACGATCTTGTTGGAACACTTATCGTTGAGCTAGATAGCTCATTTTTGGCCAGGAAGCTGGTTCTGTTTGCACCTAGCTCCTGTCAAATTTTGAAGTTGGTAGCTCAATTTTCGCGGAACCTCAAAATTGAGGGTAAAGAAAGACAAAAACACGTAAACATGTTATTAAAAACCAACCGACGTTTGCTTATTCGTAAAAATGAACTAGTGAAATAAACACCGTTACTGATAGGCTTTTGCTCAGGATTTGACGGGGCAACGCTTCGATCAATACGGCGGGATCTCGGAAGTACTTTTTGAAACGCCGCACGGTGTGACTCAGAAGTGCGCCACAGAACGCCGTAGATACTGTGCGGGACCCCGGCAGGAGTGCGAAAGACGTCGTAGAACATGTGTGTGACCAAAGTAGGAGTGCGCCGGACGCCGTAGAAAATGTGCGGGACCCAAGTGGGTGTGCGCAGAACGCCGTAGAAAGTGTGTGGGACCCAAATGGGTGTGCGCAGAACGCCGTAAAAAGTTTGCGGGACCCAAGTGGGAGTGCGCCGGACGCCGTAGAAATTGTGCGGGACCCAAATGGGTGTGCGCAGAACGCCCTAGAAAGTGTGTGGGACCCAAATGAGAGTGCGCCGGACGCCGTAGAAAGTGTGCGGGATCCAAATGGGTGTACGCAGAACGCCCTGGAAAGTGTGTGGAACCCAAATAAGAGTGCGCCGGAAACAGTAGAAAGTGTGTGGGACCCAAATGAGAGTGCGCCGGACGCCGTAGAAAGTGTGCTGGACCCAAATGAGAGTGCGCCGGACGCCGTAAAAAGTGTGCGGGACCCACATGGGAGTGCGCCGGACGCCGTAGAAAGTGTGCGGGACCCAAATGGGAGTGCTCCGGACGCCGTAGAGAGTATGTGGGACCCAAATGAGAGTGCGCCGGACGCCGTAGAAAGTGTGCGGGACCCAAATGAGAGTGCGCCGGACGCCGTAGAAAGTGTGCGGGACCCACGTGGGAATGCGCCGGACGCCGTAGTAAATGTGTGGGACCCAAATGGGTGTGCGCAGAACACCGCAGAAAGTGTGCGGGACCCAAATGGGTGTGCGCCGGACGCCGTAGAAAGTGTGCGGGACCCAAATGAGAGTGCGCCGGACGCCGTAGAAAGTGTGCGGGACTCACGTGGGAGTGCGCCGGACGCCGTAGAAAGTGTGCGGGACCCAAATGGGTGGGCGCAGAACGCCGTAGAAAGTGTGCGGGACCCAAGTGGGAGTGAGCCGGACGCCGTAGAGTGTGCGGGACCCAAATGGGTGTGCGCCGGACGCCGTAGAAAGTGTGCGGGACCCAAATGGGTGTGCGCAGAATGCCGTAGAAAGTGTGCAGGACATCAGTGGGAGTGTGCAAGATGTAACAGAATGTGCGCAGGACATTAGTGGGAGTGTGCAGGATGTCATAGGAAGTGTGCAGGACATCAGTGAGAGTGTGCAGGACTATAGTGGGAGTGTGCAGCACCTTATATAAAGTGTGTAGGACATCAGTGGAAGGATGCAGGACATCAGTGGGCGTGTGCAGTAGAGTATTGCCCGAATATTCGTTTATTCGAATAAAATTCGAATATTCGAATAATTCGAGTATTCGAATATTCAAAGAAGTGGATTATTCGGGTTATTCGAATACTCGAATATTCAAAAAAGGGAAATATTCGTTTATTCGAATAATCGAATATTCAAAGAAGTGGAATATTCGGTTTATTCGAATATTCGAATATTCAGCATGAATACTTTGAATATTCGACAAGGTCGCAAACCATATTGCAGTGATTTTACATTTCAAACATCTTAGAGTAATGAATCGTAATTTCTAGCAATTCTTCAGCATCTCATAAATATATCGTTATAGCAAGTATGTACACTACTGTACAGTATCTGCCGGTGGGGCCCGGCTACGCCGGCATTTTGAGTTTAAGGCAAATGAACCGAAATCCGTTAGCACTATGTGAGATTGAGCACAGAAGTTCTCAGGCCTGTTTCTCGTTCCTAGAATCGTCTTCCCTTGCAAAGTACTGTGCTTAGCTGGGTCCAACTCCGGTCCTGCAATTGCGTCTCGACACGCTTTGCGGCCGCGCTTTGAGTCGGAAGAGTTTCCAGCGCCGCAGCTGCCGATCTGTTGACTCTAGGTGGATTTTAGAGACTGGAAACTAAACAAAATTGAAGAAAACTGTATAAAAAGCCATATCGAGTCGGCTTTGGAGTTGGAAACTCGATTGACTCGAGCGCGTGCGTCCGCAAAGCATGTCGAGACGCAATTGCGGACCGGAATTTGACGTAGATAAGCACAGTACAGCGGCTGCTGCTGGCGTCCGGCTGAACAGGCCCATAAGCTGGTTACGGCGAGAACACTCAAAGAAATTATAGAGCATTCCAAACATGCAAACAGAGTTAACCTCCTTTTTCTGTTCAGTGACACACCAGCCCTTCTTTAGTTTTATGAGGTCCTGAAGTGGTAGTTCATTTATATTCATTTCTGTCATGATAAGGACAACCGCTGTTTGAGATTAAGTAAGCGCCCCCATGACAAACCGACACCCTGCTACTGCTACTTCTATTGCCTAATGAAGCAGATGTGCGGTTCAAGAACGTAACCGTGGCGAAACACGTCCATGGAAACGTAGCCACTGCCGCGTGGAGGCAATTTACAGTTATAACTCGTAGCCAAGGGAGGCAAATTTGTCCATGAAACGGCTATTTTTCCTCCCATAGCGTCGTGGGAACATTCTTGGAACGCACCCCAGAATGATGTGTGTTTCCTAGATGCATTTTGATTAACTCTCATTTCCATGATATATAAACCCGATTTAGATAAGGTTAGTGCGAATAAAGAACTAAGCAGTTGAAATGCGTTTCTAAGGGGGAGGGTACGTGAGGAAAGAGGGGTCACACGCTCTTTGATGAACGCACAAAATGATTTTGGTGTCCTGCGCTCACCCACTTCGGATCCACACACTTTCAACCGCGTTGTGCGCACTCCGACTTGGCTCCCTCACATTTCATACGGCGCTCGGCCCACGTGGGTCCCGCACACTTTCAACGGCGTCCCGCGCGACTCCACTTGGTTCCAACACACTTTCTGGGGCGTCCTGCGCACTCCCACTTGGGTGCCGCACATATTCTAGCGCTTCCGGCACACTCTCGCTTGGGTCCCGCACGCTTTCTATGGCGTCTGGCGCACTCCCACTAGGGTCTTGCACACTTTCTATGGCGTTTGGCGCACTCCCACTTAGGTCCGGCACACTATCTTCGCGATGCGTACTGCAGAAGCGGTTGTCCGCTAGTGCGAACCGGATTTTGCTCAGATAAGGACAGTAGGTTGCTCCAGCAAACGATTTATAGAGCACATACTTGGGCAAATTGATAGCCGCCAGCTGGTTTGATGTTTAAAAAACCTTATCGCGTCCGAGGTCAAGAGTACTAAGGCTTCTGTAGACATTTTGTTTCAATTCTGAGTACACTTAGCAAACTCGAAATTTTTTTCACATACACATTTCGAATGACAAAATTCATTTTCTTTGAAACTCGGACTTCCGAACATATTCAGGGTCTCAGTTTTTGGTTTCCCGAGCTTTGTCGATTTTTTCTGAGGATAATGATGTTCGAAAGGTCGAGCGGAGTCTGCACGAAACACACTTGTAAGACGATTAGCAGCACCAAGCTGCGTGCGAGGTCCGGATTTCTCAAACTCAACTAAAGCGTTAATATACGGGGTGCTTCGAAAATGCTGACAGTAGCTCACTTCCATCAGCGCTCAGGTTAGGCTTCAGACATGTGGAGAATGCGTTGAAATTGGTACGCAAGCCGACCTCATTTCAAGCTCACTTCTGCAATTTCTTCCAAGCAGCAAAAAATAGTTCACAGTATCTCTTCAAAAATTTATAAGATACTGTGAACTGAACTATCGAGTTCTGGTACGCTTAGCTAAACGGTTATTGATTAACAGCGATGAGATCGGGAAAGCTGATCTCAGCCCTGGACAATTCATGACTTGTTCACAGGAAAATCGTTCCTTTGAAAAATTCATCCAAAAAGAACCTGAGATTTTGGGTCAAGAGTGGGTATTTGATGCTGTGGACATCTACCCCGACGGTTCGATACGAGATATGGCAAAATCGATCATCCACCCTCGTCATCAAGAATTCTGTAACGAAGAAACGACGTCTTCTACGGGTTTGATTGCTGGATTGAATGAGATAGTACGCGATAGCGTGTTGCTGGAATATTCGTTTATTCGAATATATTCGAAAAATATTCGAATATTCGAATAATTCGAATATTCGAATATTCAAAGAAGTGGATTATTCGGTTTATTCGAATAATCGAATATTCAAAGAAGTGGAATATTCGTTTATTCGAATAATCGAATATTCAAAGAAGTGGATTATTCGAATTATTCGTTTATTCGAATATTCAAGAAAAATTATTCGTTCCAACACTCTAGTGTGCAGGACGTCATCGAAAGTGCGCAGGCTATCAGTTGGAGTGCGCAGGACGTCATAGAAGGGGGGGGGGGGGAGGACATCAGTGGGTTTACTTTCATCTAATACCACCAGGCATAAATCATGTTAGAAAGGAAACCTTTAGAAAAAATAAATGAAATTCCTGAAAGTTTAGGTTCCTGGCAAAAGTAAAGATTTGGCATGGTCATAAAAATATACTCAGTTAAAAAGGGAAGATAAAGAAAAATGAAAAAAGGTTTTGAAATATTCCTGAGAACGATTTGGCGTAGAATAATTTGTTCTTCGGGAAATGAAGTGAAATAGTTGAAAGTATGATTTGGCAGTCGAGTTTGAACCAACTATTGATAAGAGTTGTGCAAAACGAGAGATCGCCTTGTCTGTGCTTATCCGTAGAACATATCAAAGCGAAATCACGCGTGAAATGGAAAGCATCAAAACTTTTTCGGGAGCTTTAATGCGGCGGTCTTCACGTATTAGGTGAAGTAAAATCAACACGCGTGATTTCGCTTTGATATGTTCTACGGATAAGCACAGACAAGGCGATCTCTCGTTTTGCACAACTCTTGTAAATAGTTGGTTCAAACTCGACTGCCAAACCATACTTTCAACTATTTCACTTCATTTCCCGAAGAACAAATTATTCTACGCCAAATCGTTCTCAGGAATATTTCAAAACCTTTTTTCATTTTTCTTTATCTTCCCTTTTTAACTGAGTATATTTTTATGACCATGCCAAATCTTTACTTTTGCCAGGAACTTAAACTTTCAGGAATATAGGTATAAATGAAAACTTAGAGTAGTGTTATAAAGACATTCTCAATAGATATATCAAAATTGTTCTCTCAATAGAAGGAACTTGTAAACAAGTTACCTGAAAGGTGAACGTAACTTACTTGACCGACTCTTCATTTCAATCGCCTCGAGACACCTCGTTACTCTGCATCGTTTCCAGGTACATATGAGGGAATAAAATTATTAATTTTCGGAAATCGGGTTTCGACACAATTTTTTGTCTCGGGTTTCGAAACTCGGATGTGGAACGCCCAAAAGGAGCGCGAAAATGCAGTGTTCGGAGCGAGGAACGCGGAGAATTTTTATAATTATTAGATGCTTCAATATCAATAGGCCCGAAATTCCGCGTTTTCACAGCTCTTTGTGCGGTTTTCGTAGAGCGGAATTCCGCTCATCCTTAATCCTAATCGTGAAGGGTGTAGGTGTGCTCAATTTCGAACCAAAATTTACTCGGATACATCATGTGGTTGCCCTCCGACCCCCATACCCACGCTCACTGTCTCCCCCTGTCTTCGCTGTGGTCCGCATTGGAACCGAGCGAATTCTGCTGCAAAATGAAGCGTACATGTTCCTGTCCCATGACTATTTGCCAATATTTCAGCAACGAATCGGTTATGCGTTCTACCTGCACATAATGGGCACACTATGCTGGGTGATAGCGTTCATCTGTGCCATTACCACCACCTACAAGTTCATCAGTGGTCGCGACACAAGTGGCAGGTAAGTGACGTTGTTCTGGTGACGCCGTGTGCATTTGCGGACTCTTTCCCTGTGTTGCTTCGTAGACGTGACCGTAGGCGATCGTTCCTCCGCGTCGACTAGCGTCTATCACAGTCACCGACACGAAGATTTTCGGTTGATCCTTTCCGATTCAGTTCAATCAGCTTTGAATTTTCTAGCAAGGAAAATCTATTCACATGGCAATCGCAGCGAGCCGCCACGCACAACGTGTAATTTTTCCGACAATTTTCGTGCATTTTCCGTAGTACAAAATACATGAAAATCTTCGAACAGATGCAGTCACCATGAAGGGATGAGCCAGACCTAGGCCACACACTCGACTGAACGGCGCACAAAATGCGACGGCGTATCTGAACGTCGCAGCTCTAACGTGTCTCAATGCAAACTTTCAGTCGGAAAAGGGTGTGACTTGGCTCTGGCTCATGCCACCAATCACTGTTTGAAGTTTCTTCTTTGCCGAGAATCGAAGATCTTTGAGTATTTTCTGTCTTGTTTGGTTTGGTGTGCGTGGTTCTCTAACCCGATTGCTCTCACACATTGCACGATTGTGGTGTTCGTAGTTATACCCATGTCACCACTCACCTCCTAGGTTGAACCTTAAAGGCAGCGTACACGCTCGTAATCGCGGTTGGGATAACAGCGTGAATCAATCCGTATTGCTTACAACAAAATGCCTACGCATTTTGAAGCGTCGAAAACGACCCACAATGCCGTCACAGGAGTACCGAGTTTGGCCCCGCCCGTATTTTCACGCCCCTCGTGTTTGCCCTTTTCATCCAACACAAGGTTGCTGGGTCATCATCGCCGTCGGTACCATTGGTGAATTGCCTAACATGTGAACCACACATGTCACTGCCAGCAAAGATGACCCAGCAACCCTGCGTTAGAGGAAAGGGGCAAATACAGGGTAGTGAAAATACGGGCGGGCCAAACCTGCTACTCTTGTAACGGCATTGTGGGTCGTTTTTGACGTTTCAAAATGCGTAGGCGTAGGCATGTAAACCATACAAACGGTTCGATTCACATTGCTATCACAACCACGTTTACGAGCGTGTATGCTGCCTTCAAAGGCAGTGTTCACGATGATTTTCGTCCTCGAGTTTTTCCACATAAAACAATGCGTTGACTCCAAGTGTTACCAAAATTACGAAGAATTGGCGAAAAACGCATTAAAACGTGGTTTTCAGTGACATTATTCTATAATATGGACTAGTTGTCCGGTTGGATGAACATGTTCATGGTGGTTGTCACCGGTGGGAAATTGGGTCAATCGAAAATAGAAGAATATTTTATGCGAAGCAGGATTAGTTACGGGCCCTGAGGAAAGAAAGGGGCAACAGACAGTAGAGAATTGCAAAGGACAGGTCCACAAAAGATTTCATTGTCACAACAAGCACTTCCTGCGATACTTAAGAGGCGGGGTGATACTTCAGGATTTCGTGTACTTCTGGTGCGTTTTTTTCAATTTCTACGTCCTTCTAGTTCTACCCGGGGGCCACTTAATCAATATAGCGAATAATCGAAAAATTGAAGATTATCGTGAACACTGCCTTTGATAAAGATATGGGTGAAACTCCTTAAAAACACACTACCACAAATTTCAATTTTAAGTCTTCATCCGATTTGCCAGATACGACGTAACAGGCAACAATACAAATAATTACTGGCTGAAATCAGCAATAGGAACATTCAGTAAAGAGCGGAGCACGGCTGCGCGGACGCACACGCCGTCGGGAGCTCCAAAAACAAGCCCAAATGAACGAACTCGAGCAATCCTGATATGCCGAAAACGTGGAATCCCGCCCACTTCCTTGCAGAGCCCGAAATCCCAATAACAAACTTTCTCAAATTAACTGCTAATCAGGGATGAGCGGAGTTCCCCGTTTCGCGTTCCGAAACCCGAAGTTTTGAGCATTTTCGGCATTCCGCGTTCCGCATTCCGAAAACCGCAGAAAACGCCGCGGAATGCGAAAATATCGGGTCATCTTGGACGTAAGAAAACACTTGATGATTTCTGAATTTTCCCGAGTTTCGCGTTACGAAAACCGCAATTCCGCGCTTTTCAGGCGTTTCGCGCCCGATTTTCGAGACCCGAGAGAAAAATTTTGTCCCGAAACCCAAAACCGATTTCCGAAATTTCATATTTTTATTCCGCGCATCCCTGCTGCTAATATACGGTAATTTAAAGGCATAGTCCACCTCAGCGGAGATTTTTGATAATTTACTTGGGGCACGGCCTCTATCGACCCATCTAAACATGGGAACTCAGTTCTCTCAAATACGTGGGAAACAACAGGGAAGAAGCCGACCCCGTCCGCAATAGCCCCAGAATAAAACCAAACGTTTTATCGCAGGGGGAACCAAGAGCCTTGAAAATGGAAAAAATGGTGTATGCGGCGAAGCTCAGTGGCAATATGATAGCAGAGTTCTTGCTATTTTTCTCGGGGGTGGGTGGTTCGTCTTTTGAGGTTTTAGGAGCGGGGTCAATTCCTACTCGTGTTGCGGGCTGCATCAGCGCTTGTCCGAAACTGCGGACCGAAATTTGGTTCCGGTAAGGGCAGTGCAAGTACAGTCCGTCCAAATGAGACTGCCCGCCCTGGCTCCTATATGGAGTAACATCTCAGTCAGATGTCTGCAGTAGTGTTGGATCGAATAATATCGATTGATTCGAATAAATCTAATTTTCTTTTTATGATCGGAATGGTTTCAGTAGCTTTTATACTCATACGTTACGGTGAGTGGTTGGTTCTCTCAGTTGATAAAAAAATAGGATTCCGTCAATTCATTAAAATGCCAAGGTTAATTGAGTTTTTTATTCGAATATTCGAATAAATTGTAAAAGCGCTTCTGTGATTGGACAGAAATTTACTTTTCCATCAACAAAGGTAACCTTGCCCCTCACGAATTATTTGATACCAAGGACAGTTTAAACCATTTCGTCTCTGAGGAAATATTCGAATCAATCGGAAAATCGAAGTTAGTCGCTCCAACACTCTAGTCTGCAGCCGTACGGAGGCTCGTCCGAAAACTGCCTTTGCAACGGCCGCGCGATACGCACGCCGACGGTATTGTTCGAAGAGACTTATATGACGTTTTCTTGCGACGTTTGGAAAATGCTCTCCATTTCTACAAAGAAGAGGGCGGACATTATATTTACCTCATGTGAATTTTTTAGAATCCGTTGAAGAGTTGAAATTAGGAAAATCTCTGATTTAACCAGGATGGAAGAACTTTGAGGAGTTAATTGTGTTAATACTAACCAAGTAAAACCGCCCCAATTGAAGTCAGTAGCCGCATCACCAGCATCCGCTGTTCTTTGTGTTTTGCATGTGCTGCACTCATTGCAGGATGTACAGGAGATGATTGTGGCCTCGTTGCAGCCATGAATTGCGGATTCCACGCGAGGAGCCGCTCTTGTCCAAGTATCCGCCGGCGTCACAGGCCTATAGGCCTTCTCCCCAGCCGGCCTTCCGGCCATCACCCATGCCAATGCCCAACTATAGAGAGACAAGTGCCTAGGTGCCGTCGCTGCTCACTCGCCTCTGTTCTTCCTCCGGGAATCTCCCTCTGTATTTTTTCATCTCGAGTGTTTTTTTTCATCGCATTGCCATCGCCTCTGCTGATCTTTCGATGTGCTATGAACTTCAGTTGGATGATAGGTTCTAGTTTTATGTGAATATTTCTATTTGAAGCCTTAATCCCAGAAATATCTTCGGTTTTTTTTCTCTACATTCGTACATTGTGCTATATTTCTATAAATAAAATGCTCTGGAATTTTCTCTTCGTTTAATTTAGGTTTTCGCCATTCCCGGAAATGCATAATGTGTAATAAGAAGCTTGTTCTATGTTTGTTCACTATTGGTCTCATGTCAATGCTGTGTGTGAATAAAAAGAATCGATGTTGTACTCATATGTCTCTTAAAGGCGTGTTGTACTGTTTATATCGTACTGTGATTCGGGTCAGCAAATAAAGACAGCCGCTGCTGCAGCACGCAGCTTGAAGCTAATCGTGCTGAGACGAAGAAGAATCGTTTCAGAACGCCGTGGCCCCAGCACGATTTTGACTGCACAGCGTACCGGAACAGCAGTTGTCCACAACTTCGGACCGAGGTTTCGCTCCAGTATGACAGTACGGTTTGTGTCGAAACGAATTTCCTCTAGTTCCTAGGTGTAGGAACTAGGAGAAGGTATAGGGTAACCGCGACGGGAAGGCGGAAGGAGCAGTGTGCTGCGCGACGAATCACGGCAACTTCGTTCTGACACAGTGTACAGAACTGAAATGTGTGCCTAACGTGAAAAAAGGAAGGCGAAGGTGATATTCAAAGCGGGGAAAATATGCACAAAAGCGGCTTGTGAACAGATACGGCACCCTCGAGTTTAATTTCCGTCCCATCGGTAACTGGACATTATTTTGAAAAATTTTTGATGTTGGTCTTCCCATATGTTCGAAATTTTACTGGCTTCCGTTTCAGAAGCACAACTGCGCTGCGTATCTTCTAATTGAACTGACGAGGGAAGGTCACTTGAAGAAAAGGGCTATTCCGAACGACAAGTAACTTAAAGGAATCAATTTTTTTGGGGGAAAAATCGATTCTAGCTGCGCTCCGTTTCTCTTAGCGGAGTTATAAGCGATAAGTTGCGTTGGATAAAGGACTTCGCTCTACCGTTACCCAAGAACATAGCCTAAAGTGAAAAACAACCTCAAATTAGTGCCCAGCGCTCTAAATTACCACTCTACACGATGCTTGTGCGGGATTTTTTTCAACCTCTGGAGTCCCATCGTCGATTCCACTCCTTGAACTATCGCGTACGTCCAGATGTTTATGCTCCTAGTGCAAGAAATGATAACACTGAAATTCGTACGGTGCTTCTCTGGGTCAAAATCCGGCCCGCAATTACGTCTCGACACGCTTTGCGGCCGCTCGCATTCAAGTCAGTCGAGTTTCCAGCGCCAAAGCCGACTCGATATGGCTTTTTTATACAGTTTCCTCCAATTTTATTTAGTTTCCACTTTCTAAAACCCACCTAGAGTCCACAGATCGACTGCTGCGGCGCTGGAAACTCTTCCGACTCGAAAACGCAGTGTTGAGACGTAATTGCGGACCGGAATTTGGCCCAGAGAAGCACAGTATGTACTCTTCACTTCCGCATTGCCGTTCAGTCCGCAAAGTGCGCTTGATTGCGAAATCGTGCTGCGGCGCGGTTGCGAGTATCCTCAGACAGGGATGTGGGATCACACGGGCGGTGGGATCACCCGGGCACCAAAGGACAAAAGCGCCCGGGTGATCCCACATCCTTGTCTGGGGATGTTCGCAACCGCCCCGCAGCAAGATTTCGCAATCAGGGTGCACTTTGCGGACTGAACGGCAGTGCGGAGGTGAACTGTATTTACAGCAGCAGGGACTGAAAATGCTAGCCTTTCATGAGTGTCACACAGTGCAAAAGGCTGCAAAACCTTTCAGTTCGTTATTCGGGCACAATTTCATCACGCTTCTGACGTTCACAATTCCACCTGCTGTTTTTGGCGCCATTGTCAAGTAACGAAAACTAGAGTGCAAGTTTCCCCAAGCTCACAGAGCCTGCCGAAACATGATTCTAGCGTTTTGAGCTCTTCGTAACTTTATTAAAAACTTCAGAGGGTGGAAGCCCTTATGGATTTCTAGGGGCAAGGAGACGGAAATTTTTCTCCACCCGAAGATTGTAAAGAAGGGTTATTGCGGGCGCAGAACACGATTATGGGGTACAAATTCAGTTTTAGAAATATTAAGGCAGGCTACGGTGAGCATAATAACAATAAACTCTCTTATCCAAAAATGAACGCTTGTAGTCCCGTTCAGGGAAAAAAATGCTAAGAAGTCGCATTCCGCTCGGAGCGACCATTTTCTCCAAGTGGCCTTCCCTTGCGAGTGAGCACAATAAAATTCTTGCGAGAAATGAAGCTCCACCGCGCCCTACAGAAGGAAGTCGTCCAAATTGGCTTGCTGGATGTTTACCTAATTTTGGGAGATTCGCATTTTCCCACTTAGGAATCAACACGAAAACCTTCGAACCCTCTCTTCTCGAGTTGCATGCGTCGTGTTAGAAAATAACTAATTCCATCTGAGTTCTTAGGGGTCGTTTATACTCCCGCCGCCGAGCGGCGCGGCACAGTGCATCTCTGTAATATTGATCACGCGGCGCGGCATGATCGGTATTGCAGAACTGCACTTTGCCGAGCCGCTCGGGGGCGGAAGTATAAACGACCCCTTAGGGGTCGTTTATACTTCCACCGCCGAGCGGCGCGGAACAGTGCATTCCTGCAATATTGATCACGCGGTGCGGCACGATCGATACTATGGGATTGCACTTCGCTGCGCCGCTCGGCGGCGGAATTATAAACGACGCCTTAAGCCGCGTACATACTTATGCGGCGGGTCGCCGCGTTAGCATTCTTTGAACATGGAAATAACAAGCGAAAAAAAGGAAAGGGTACTTGAGTAAGACGAAGAATCAGGTTTTCTGGATTACGGTAGGATAGATACTGTGTATACGCTGTAAACACGCCAATTTCTTGTGGTTCCTGCGCGTGGTGGTGTCAACCGCGGGTTGAAGACTGCGAGAGCGCGGGGGTCAGAGGCTGCAGCATCGCGCGTGCGCCGCGCGCGCAATGAGTGATGAGAATTGCGATTTTATACAGAGAATAGGTGACGTGAGCTGCTTACCCCCAGAGGGACCGCTGCTTTTTTGAACACTTCAGTTGCTGAGTCGATCAAGGCAGAAAAGGATACGGAACAGTGGCCGGATTCATCAACGGAAAAGACCCGGATTGAGGGTTAGTTTTATGCTGGCTCCTCACTTCCTTGACCCGTGTTCATACCTAAAATGACGTGCGACCGCGATAGTGCATATCAGCCATAGATTTTCGATCGATTGGGCTAATAGATTAGCTCGCGTCGCTTGGAGGATGAACCCACCTTTTTGCTGAACGCTCCGTCTGATCATCCTGTTTACCCTTAACCCAATTACTTATCGTAGGTGGATGCGAACCAGTGGTGTCCTAGTGCATAGTCTGTCCGAATGGGACTGTCCGCCCGAGCGGTCGGCGTGCGTGTGGAGCAGCCGTCGCAAAGGCATTATCTTGGAAGAGCCTTCCCATGGCTGAAAACAACTTATTGGGATACCATTCACTATTCAATTATTCCTGCTAATCGATTTCCAAGATTGAGAAATGCCTTAGCGACAGCAGTTCGTCACGCACGCCGACATGGGCAGAGACTCTTTCGGACGGCCTTCACTTTCAACGACGAAGCGACGCGAAACAGTTTGCCATCTAGATTCATCAAAATTCAATACAACTGAAGTGCGCTGTCATGCGTCGCTGGAAGTATGAACCCGAGCAAAGGAAATGAAGAGCCACGATAAAACTAAACTTTGACCAAGGTGTTACCCGCTGATGAATCCTAACCATGTCCCTTATCCCGCAAGCGATGTCAATCAGCACGGCAGAGTGGTATTGCCACCTGTAGCCCTTTCACCAAATTTACTCAAGCAAACAGAAGCGGGGGTGGATCAACTTTCGCGATCGAAACTCAGCTGACCAATGGATGATGTCGGGAGCTCCACAAAACGCAAATAATCGCGTCTGGCAGATTAGCTAGACTAGATCTGGCGAAAGGCCTATATATGTCGCTGTTCCATTAATAAAAATAAGAAGTAGTATTGTGGAATCGGGCAGTTATCAAATCACTACAATCAAAACGTTGCTGAAATTTTATATTATCGTATCTGTGCACGACAAAACTAAAGACAGTCTTCTCAAAGAGAACGTGACATCAGAGAAAACAGAGACAACGCAGTGTAAGTACAATACCCGCGCCAAGTTTTGTAAAAACGGGGGGCATTTGCCAAACTTGGCGAAAAAGCGCCCGACGCTTTTGAACGAAGATGTTTTTGGACTCTGAAAACGCCATCATATTCACAGCTCAATTTCCTACATGATAATGTACATTGTGGACCAGAGTTCCCTAAAACCGCTTTGTTTTCGAGTGAAATCGTTTTTGCTGTCGTTTCACAAAAACGTCGCGCGCGGCAAAGTGCGGCGAAACTTTGATTAGCATTTGTACAAGTACTAGAAGAGCAATCTCTATGTTTTCTTCGTGAATTAGATAAAGTGGGGCTATCTCGAGATCTGTGCAGATTGAATTTTCTGAATTCTTCATTAAGCACGCTTGGGAGCATCCTGAAAAGTCAGATTTTTTGTTGCGAAAGCCCCAGACCGATAAATGGAGAATTCCCAACACTGTATCCACACAAATGTCGAGATCGTCCCACCTGCTTCTAATTAACGAAAAAAAACAGAGGTTGCTCTTCTATTACTTGCACAATTACTACTCGAAGTTTCGCAGCACTTTGCCGCGCGCGATGTTTTTTTTTTGGAACGACCGTAAAAACAATTTTACTCGAAAACGAAGCGATTCTAGGTAACTTCGGTCCACAATTCACATTTTTATGTAGGAATTTGAGCTGTCAATACGAAAGCGCTTTCAGAATTCGAAAACGTCTTCGTCCAAAAAAGTTAAATACATCGGACGCTTTTTTGCCAAGTTTGGCAAATGCTACCCGTTTTTACAAAACTTAGCGCGGGTATTGAATATCAATTAACGAATTTTACACGTGAGAAAAATGCACTGAGAAACCCGTAATAATGCACTGAGAAAACTGGAAAAAGCAAAACGGGCACAGACAATTTCAAAGAATGCCATATCGGGGGGACAATCAGAAAAGACATCAACGACACTTCTAGAGTTGCCTCGCTTGTAATACACTCCCGCTTAATTTGATAACCAACTGCTATAGACGCACTTACAACAAGAACGAATCCATTCACTTCCTCATGATTTCAACCTAACGTCTTCGTACGTCTATAAAGGCTGTGTGTCCAGAACCGAAAATGTTAATGAGATTTTGGGAATAAACTAGAAGTTTAGGGAAGCTTGGGCGGCTTCAGCTACAAATACATATGTTGCAACCAAGAGAGCAATATAATAATCAAGAGGTTTGCGCTGGGAAATGCCAAAAACTTCAAACGATTGGTGCGCGTGCTAACAGTACAAGTTTCACCTCGCTCCGCTTTGCAGAGTTCAAGGAAATTGGAACTCGCGCCGCTTCGCGAAGCTCGCACATGCTCCCATGCCGCAGAGCTGTGTTCGATTTCTACTCTACATATAAGTTTTCTTGTCAAAAATAAGTGAGCAGAAAAACCAATGGCGAGATCAAAGTTATCCAGCAACAGGAAGCCCCGCCCACCTTGACGAAATTGTGCGCAGTGTTCTGAAAGCTCCTAACACATACTGTTCACCGATTCTGACGCTACGCACACTTTTTCCGACGTTTTTTTTGTGAACCCGAAAATCCGCCCAAAATGACGAAATTGAGCGCGCACGTCGTCAACCTCTAGTCATCTTCCTCGACGCTCTGCGCGCTCCTCCTAAACTTCTACTCACTTTCCACGACGTTCTTCGCATAAGTAGAGCAATAATGTGCTCTAATTGAAGAAGATTAAAATTGCGCAAAGTATCGTGTTGGAGTGTTTAGTCACACGAACAGTCTTTGGTCAGACACACAACATAGCGCACTTAAATATAGATAGCGGCCCCAGGGGTTGGTTGATCCTAAAAGCTCACCTACGCTCGGTGGATCTGTGGAGCCGACTATCCCGATCAAGAAGACTCATCGAACGACCACCAACAACTTCACCGGGAGTTTTTTTTTCTGTGTGGGAGTGTATATGGGTGGATGCTGCACTCCTTCGATTATACTACTACGAACTGGCATTGAGGAAGAGGTTGGACTGGGGCTGCCCCTGCACCTGCTGATGGACCTGGATAACTGCCGTAATCAGCTTGTTCCACCTGGTGGCGCCCACCGTCGGCGTGAGACGTTGCTCTAGCACCACGATTCAAGACGTCTTCGCGCAACGCGTGGTTTCTCCGGATAGGCTTCCGCTGTTCAAGCGATTCGGAAACTAGCGGCGGGGTGGAGAAATTGCCCGAGGCCGTCCCAACACCGCTGCTGATTGCCCTGAACCACTGACGGAATCAGCTTGTCGCCCATTGTGGGCTTGACACTGCGAAAAGAGAGCTGGAATAAAGCGGTGCCTTAGGAGTCCTCCTTTGAAAAGCAACTGTGTATCACTGCCATCAAAGGGCAGCTCTTCCTCCAAATTTAGATCAAGTGCAGTACTTGGCTCATCGAATTGTTCCCCTTCCTCCAAATTCAGATCAAGGACATTACTCGGTTCAGCAAATTGTTGCTGGAGAGGATTCTTGAGAAAATGTGGCTCCAATCCTGCGTCGTCACATCCACCAATCTGTCTCCTTTTATTGTTGCCTGCTGGAGGTTTGCCGCGGCCAAGCTTCGTTTATAGAACGCCGCTCTTTCGTTTCTTGACCGACGTCCTAGCTCTGCCTGCTCTCGTTCTCGAAACCGTAGCCCACACTATACTGCTGCACCGTTCTGGAGGTTTGGAAAGTCGATGAGCAGGTCTGTTGAGCTTCGACAATGGGCAGCGGCTTGTTTTCCTCGCATCTCGAGTTATCGGTGTACACGAAAACATGGCCAACCTGGAATAAAGAGATATACCAAAACGAAGCAATGTGAATACAGTCTCGATGCCACACGGCTAGTGAGGGAAAAGGATAATATTTTTTTTGGGAATTATAGTAATCGAAAATCTACCGAAAATCGCTTCTAGCAATTTATGACGGAGATTCGCAGATTAAAAGCATCAAAGAACATTTGTCGCAGCGCGTCAGCAAAAGGACGAGTTGGCTGCCAACTCCTAGCTGATGAAAGAGTCGGTCACGACTTGTCTTCGAACAAGATGGGAATGTAAAAACCACCACAAGTTGCTGGTCGTAACGGTGCAAACTGTCCTGATCGAGGCCTTATTTAGACGAACGCAAAATCGTGCAAAGACTAAGAGATCTCAGCGCGATTGCATTCCATTAGTCATAAAATCTAAAGACATTTGGGAACCTTCGTGAGCGTTAGTGAGAGCGCATGCTTGAACCTGCAGAGCCCTATCGGGTTTTTGTGAACAGTAGCTTAGTAGAGCTTGCGAACGAAGTTTTCTTTCTATGGATAAATCAAATCGAATACGCAGCCGTGTTTAACTCTGGCTTCAACATCTTCTATAGCTCCACCGCACACCGTATTTTCATCTTTCCAAACGCGTTTTTCGGCTAAACTGCGCACAATGTGCTCCAAATGTGCATGCCACAGCCAGTTTCGAACATCGTGAACTTCTCAGAGCATTTACACGCAACGCGTTTTATTTACAGCCGAGCTGGAGTACGGTGTCCACCTATTTTTCTCTGTGTTTCCATTACTGCGTTGATGCAACGGCCTCATAAAAACACATTGTAGTTCTATCAGTAAAAGAGTGTACCGTTTTAAGGATACTGTAGAGATAACTGAACACTCTCCCTCAGTTCGTCGGGAACAATCGAATACGCCAGAAATGAACAGAAACTGCAACTGAATTCAGACAAATCTCAGGTCGGAATAGATTAGTGGCAGAGCATTTTGATAGCGCTCCGTGAGCTGAAATTTTGCCATGAAGCCGTGTTTTATATAAAACTTGAAAAAAAAAGTTAAGGAAATGAATGAACCAACCCTGCGATAACAGATGATGTCCCTTGAAGACTTCATCCAAGTTTCAGCTGCCCTTTCTCCAACTATTATGGGTGGCAATAAGATGCGCTCAGCAACAACCACATTGAGCACAGCTGGCAAACATTCGTCCCACAGTAGCGATGGGATCGGAGAGGCGTGTTCATTCATATACCAACTAGAAGATCCTCAATTTAATCAGACTGTGGGTGAGAAATTAGTAGAATACGCAAGGCTACATTCATGATTCGTAACACAAGGGGGCAATAAATGTTGCAAATCAGAACAAAAACTCACCTATGGAACACCATGAACGAGGAATGTAGGGCATTATAAACTCGTCCTGTTGATATCTCTCCCTTCTGTCCCTGTAACAAGAATAGAATTGAGAATTCATTTTCAGGCCTAAGAGTTAACTTGAGGGTCACTCATACGGCAAGAACATCCTGAATCTATATGATCACTGAGCCTCTTTGTCTTGTACTCAAGCAAGCTCACCTCGCAGAGCATTGCGCTCATTCATTCAAAGCTCTGGTACAGATCGAGCAGAACGACGCCGGGGACCGCATACATGAACGCACTGGGGGGAGGGGGCTACGGCACCGAAACGGCAGGCACCGACCAATGACGAAGCGCCGCGACTGCCCTAGCCCAGCCAAACACGTTGATGTACACAACCCAAGAAAAAGAATGAAGATATTCTTATATTGATAGTGTTTATTTTTTCTGAAATTCCCAAAATAAGCGTGTAACGCCGTAGCCAGAGGTGCAGCTGTGAAGGCACTCGGTCTTGATTGATCCTCGATACAAGCCCACTAAAGCCTGCTACCCTCCAGGATCGAACACTAAAGTAGACATCCTCTATCCCAGACAATCATTGTATAGGCCCAATACACTCTCAACAGCTCTCGAGACTGGCAAAAGTTGAAAGTGTTAGATATCCCCAGAACAGCGTGAACGACATTCCAACCATCGCTGGGTACGCTATGGCTGATTAGACCCTCGCGGTTCGCTGACCCGGCCATCTCACGGAGTGGTCACTCGGCTCTTTGAAGCTAGTAGTGGAAAATGACTCCGAGTGGCCTTCTAGGAACCTCTTGTTAGACAATTTCGGCAATTGAGGTGGTTCTACCCTCACAGACGGCCATGGGGGAAGAGCATGACCCTGCGGCCAATGACAGCTGGGATAACGCCTATGGTGCGGATCAGGACAGAGGAGAATAGATCTGGGCCATTCGAAGGTAAATCTTCCGTTCTTGATAACAACCGATGTAGCGAAACTTTCTTTATATTTTAAATAGCTGTGGTGGAAAAATCACTAGTTTAGTGAAGATATCGCCTCAAGATAGAACTAGATGGTCTTCTTCTTCTTTGCAGCCACAGAGAGGGGTTCTGTCATAGGTTCAGAAACTCGGCCACTAGCACTGGGTTCGTCCACGGATCCATTGTCGTCAATGTAGTCGGTCTCTTCGGGCAATTGAACAGGTGCGCAGTAGTATGCCCTTGACTACCGCAATCAGGACACTCGTCAGGTTCAATCCTATGCAAGTATGACATAAGCATGGGGGAGTGTCCACAGCGTAACGATGCAAGGGTGCACCTGGCACGCCTGCCAAGTTCCATCTCTGTCTCGTTGACCTTTGGAGGTGCGACTCCCAGGATGGAGTTTTTGGCAACTCTGCTCAAGTGTTCCTTCACGAATCGGGTATGCTCCGCGCGCAAGGGACGAAGGCGTTCTTGTTGTGCTTCGGTCCATCTCTGCACATCTACTTTTGACGGAGCATTAGCGAAAGGCTTTCTGATACATCTCTCTCTCACCGGGTTTAGTACTCTTCGCGATGGATGATTCGGCTGCTTCACGATGTTAATGTACATTTGTTGCGCCTGGAGTTGGCAGTGGTCTCTAACTGGCAATATGCGAGCTTCGGCGTGTAAGTGCTCTATTGGAGAGCTTTTAGAACAGGCTGTTGCAATTGGCAGAGCACAATTTTGGACGCGCTGCAGCTTGGACCAAGAGGTGTCCGACACGATGTGCTGCCAGACTGGCGCAGCATACTCCAAGGCGGGTTGCACAATAGCCTTATACGTGGTCAGGATCGTTTCTTTATTGCATCCCCAGGACGTTCCACCGAGAGCACGCAGGACGTTGAGTCTTGTTTCCACTTTGGCTTGCTTCTGCTCAGTGTTCTTATGAAACCTCAACGAAGGATCCAACACGAGTCCAAGTAATTTGGGGAATCGGGTGGCCTGCAATTGAGTTTCGCCCCATTTCACCATAGGATGGGCACTGTGCTCTGCATTATCAGTGGAAAAGACGGTGACGGACGATTTGGAGGCAGAGACTGTGAGAATTTTGCGATCGAAGAAACATTTCAACTCGATCAAGTAGTCATTGATCTTACTGGTGGCTACCTTAGTGTCTCGATCTCGGCACAGAATAGTAATATCATCCGCGTATGCAACGACCTTGATGTCTTGAGGGGGAACGGGCAGATCTTCTAGATATAAATTGAAAAGTGCGGGCGATAAAACTCCACTTTGAGGGACACCAGCGGCGATGGGGATGCTATTGGAAACATGTCCCTGGAATAGCACATTTGCCCGACGTCCTTTAGTGAAGGCAGTTATCCACCGCTTCTGCCATGGCTTGATGGTAGACTTCAACAGACTCTCTGATAGTAGGCCTAGATTGACAGTGTCAAATGCCTTTGTTAAGTCGAGGGCCACACCAACAGTACGTTGGGGTTTGATGGCATTGAAGCCGTCCAGCACATAGCTCACAATTTCCAACAAGGCCGTAGTGATGGAATGTAATTTACGGAAACCATGTTGGTGCTGCTGTTGGCTGTTATGCTCGGCAAGCTCCTCCACAACCAGTTTTTCGGCAATTTTGGCGATGGGTGAGAGCAGACTGATCGGCCGGTACCCTTTAGCCGTGGATGGTGACTTTCCCGGCTTTGGCAGTAGAATAACACGAGTCACTTTCCAATTTTGGGGTAAAGTACATGTACGAAACTATGTATTTATGACGTCAGCAATAAAGGGCAGTAGTTCACTGGGCAGTCTCTTCAGGACTGCAGGGCTCAAACCGTCTGGCCCTAATGCCTTCGAGTTGCTCATCTCCTTTATTAACTTCTCGACCTGTGCAGGCGTGACTGCATCATCTACATCCATGAGAGGCAACTTACAGAGTTCCCGTACAGTTATTCTGTTCTGCTTCTCTCTTTTGGTTCTATTGATGAAAAAATGCTTCCCAAGAGCATTTGCGGCCTCCTTCCCTGATTTGAAGACTCCACCTTCAAATTCAATCGTGGAATTGTCGGCGGAGGTAAACATTCCAGAGATCCTTTTCAAGGCCTTCCACGTTGCTGCTGCATCAATTCTGAAGTTCATCTTCTCAGTGAACTTTTCCCAAGTTTCCTTCTTGTGCCTGTCAAGGTCCTTCCTGATCTCATCATCCAGCGCAGTGATGTCTGGGTCAAGATGATCTGCGGCTCTCTTTGCGTCCCTTGTCCTTATCTTCTGCAATGTTTCCCTGGTGACATTGGGAAAGAAGGTCTTAACGCGGCCTTCAGGGATCGCAGCTTTCATAGCCTTCAAGATAGCATCAGATAGGTGGCGCTCCTTCTGGTGTACATCGCCATTCCACGGTTAATCAGCCGCTTGGCGGAGCGCAACCTCCCTGAACAGGCTCCAGTCTGCAAGGCCTAAATTAAGATAAGAACGATGACGAACACCTGTATAGGGAGCAAGAGAGTTAGAGAGATCAATATCGACAAAGACAGGGAAGTGGTCACTGGAAAGAGTTGTGGATGTCGACCAAGAGCAGGCATTAGAGAGATTGGAAGAGACGAGGGAGATGTCTGGGCTAGATGATCGGCCGTTGGCAGGGAGACGAGTGGGCTGGCCATCGTTTAAGATAACCAGATCGCACTCCTCCGCCCATTCTTCGACGTCACCTCCTCTAGCATCAGAAGCGAGCGACGAGCAGAACGTGTGCGCATTGAAGTCACCCGCAAAGATAATCGAGGGAGATAGGGAGCAGTCATACAGCTGCTTGAGAAGGGGGATAGGATTGTATGTTGAGGGACAGGAGGTAGAAGGAGGGCTATATATATATATATATATATATATATATATATATATATATATATATATATATATATATATATATATATATATATATATATATATATATATATATATATATATATATATATATATATATATATATATATATATATATATATATATATATATATATGGTGTACATGGATGGGGATGTACTCGAGAGTGCCATCCAATGGAGTGTTTGGAATAATGTGAGAGGGAAGAGAGGACAGAACAAAACTAGAGACTCCGCCTCCCTGAGACGACCTAGGATTATGATATGCAGTATAGCCCGGGATGTTTGGATGTCAAGAGGTAGCAGAGGGAGAGAGTTTGGTCTCCTGGACCATGATAACATCCGGGTGATGAGTACGGGCAAAGAGAGATAATTCAGAAAGCTTGGTCCGAAGGCCGTTTAGATTGATGTGTACAATAGATAGGGGGCGGTTGGTAGATGAGGAATTTGAGTTACTGGAGGCGGAGCACACAATACAACGAAAGGAAGAATCGTGGTGCCTCACAGAACTGAGACCCGAACAAGAGAAGTGCACCCACCTTTCGCATCCAAAACATTGGACGCTGGTTCCATACCAATTGACATCTCTGTCGCATGTGGCACATGGGTACTTCTTCTTCTTCGCGGGTCCTGGATTCCTTTCGACGCCGGCCATTTGTAGAAGAATCCTCAGGAGAGCTGCGACCAGCCAGCACCTCTCCCATGACAAAAACCCTCTTCGCGGAGGGGTTGACGTCGGTTTGCACGGAGATGGTCTTCTTTCCTCCACACTGCCACGGCACGAACGTACGACATCTCGGCAGCTAGATGGTTTTAGGCTTTTGAGCAACTAATCTTCCCGTATGGGGCATGTAGCTGCCCAGCGTCAGAGTCAGCACGAGCATTCAGCTACACTCTCCTTTAGCCATGGTACGAACTGTGCAGCTCCACAGCTGATCCAAATATGATCTTAGTTTGAATACCAGAAGACCTTTATTAATCTCATCATGGTCTAGTGAACACACCTTAAACTTGTAGTCTGTGTCCTTGGAAGAGCTCAGTTTCAGCTGCTAGGACAGCTAGCCTGCATTTCTTCATGTTATACGTCGCCTTACTTCATACTCACACCATTCACAGTCTAGAGTTCGGAAAAGGTCCGTCATTTCCCCGCGCACGCTATGTATGGTGAGTGCAAAGCACACACTTGTGATGACCGGGCGACAGAGCAGACCACGCAAACTGACAGTCTTAGGGAGTGCTTTGAAGTGATTACGTTAAGACTTACATCGAATTCAATCCCATGCACGCCAACAAGCCTAAACGGATTCCTACGCGCGTACTCCAACAATGAGACCGCTTCCGGCAAAGACAAAGTCATGCGTTCATCCATGAAAACGACAAATCCTCCATCAGTTGTCATACGAAGAGCGGCGTTGTCAACTGTCTGAATGACTTCGATACATTGAGTTGTCGCAGGAGCTAGCGCTTGAATAGGCGAAAAAATTAGTTCGTAACTAAGCAAGGAAATGACGAAAAACGCCCGTCACATTGTGACCGCTCACCGAATTTGGAACATTGATGAACTCTAATGGGATTTTGACGCCGAAATCAGCTCCGATGGGAGGGACTCCGCGATTGTGTGGCCATAGCACGACTACCTTAAAACAATAGTTGTTCTTAATGGGAGCAAATTACAGAAGCTTATGTGACCCACCTTGCTCAACTCATCCAAGTCCGCCAAATTCGACACTATTCTTTGCAGACGAGATGACGGTTTTTCTGTTGCTTTAACAACAATAATAATATTCTGTTGTGGCACTGGCAGATCCATTGTGTACAGCTGATTCCAGCGATTACGATCAAGTGCTTGAGAGAGTCGGATCCGCTCCCAAATGATCTATAAAAATGAGTTTACGATTAATCATTTATAATAAAATGAAGTGCTTTCAAAAGCCGGAAGGATAGTTCGCTCAAACATTATTGCAAGACTCATCAAAGTTCAATCTATCACCTCCAAGGCAGTTATTGCTATCCTTTCAACGCTGCTGAAATAACGATGGTAGACGAAAAATCCTCGTTGCTTCATTTGAAAAATCTTCTCAGCCGTGTATGTATAGAGTATATCAGGGACCTGAAAGAATTCTCTATTACGAGCGTCCGGCAGCCAAACTCATGCACAAAGATTCACCAAAAGCACATTATCCTCAGGAATAATGACAGCTGCAGTGGACCAATCAATGATTTCATCAAAAGGCAACACCCAATCGTCTGACAAAACAACAGGTATGCATCCCAAACGCAAGGATTCCAGAAACCTGAAAAAGCTGCTCTCAAGAAATGTCGATCACGAAATGTCTTCCATTTTTGTTTGCTGGAGCCATGTCAAAATTAAGGAGTAGAAGAATAAGACTCTACGGCTGCCGAGATGTCGTACGTTCGTGCCGCAGCAGTGTGGAGGAAAGAAGATCGCCTCCGTGCAAACTGACGGCATCCCCTCCACGAAGAGGGTTTTTGTCATGGGAGAGGTGCTGGTCGGCCGCAGCTCTCCTTCGGATTCCCTTGCAAAGGGCCGGCGTGGAGAGGAATCCTGGACCCGCTCAGAAGAAGAAGAAGAAGTACCCATGTGCCACATGCAACAAGAATGTCACCTGGAATGGGAAAAGTGTCCAATGCTTTGAATGTCAGAGGTGGGTGCATCTCTCCTGTTCGAGTCTCAGTTCTGTGAGGCATCATAACTCTGCTTTTCGCTCTGTCATATGCTCTTCATCTTCTAACTCTGATTCCTCCAACTCCAGTCGCCCCCTTTCCATTGTACATACCCTCAATAAAACGTGGTAATTCACACCATTCGAGGGGCGAGCGGCGCAAGCGACGCCCCGGCCTCCGTCTGCCCTACGCTCTCTCACTGTCTCTAACCTCCGCACCGCAGCAGCACGCGTAGGAACCAAGTGAATTTCGCCGTTTTATAGCCTATATCAATCTCAACGGCCATCCTGCTAAGCTTTCTCAGCTCTCTATCTTCGCACGTACTTACCATCCAGATGTCATCTTGGTTCAAAAAACCAAGCTCTCTCCATCCACTACCCTTCCTCACCCCAATATTCCGGGCTACACACCCTTCCATGCTCCAAGGTCAACTCTTGGCGGAGGAGTTTCAACTTTGCTTTATCTTCTCTCCCCTCACACCCAATACCTCCGCAGACGGTACTCTCGAGTACCTACCGATCCATCTCCCTCTCAAACACCTCTTTCCCTTTTTAACATATATATTCCACCCACTACCTCATGCCTTTCTTTTTACAATCCTATTCCACTTCTTAAGCAGCTTTACGACTGCTTCCTAACATCTACGGTCGTTTTCGCGGACGATTTCAACGCTCACACTTTTTGTTCGTCTCTTGGCTCTGATGCTGGGGGAAATGACGTCGAAGAATGGGCAGACGAATGCGACCTGGTAATCTTAAACGATGATCAGCCCACTCGTCTCTCTACCAACGGCCGATCCTCCAGCCCAGGCATATCTCTAGTCTCGTCCAATCTCTCTAACTCTTGCTCATGGTCCACCTCAACTACTCTGTCAAGTGGCCATGTCCCCGTCTTTATCCACATCGATCTCTCCAAGTCTCTCGCTCCCTATTCTGGTGTTCGTCAACGTTTTTATCTATATCTAGGCCAAGAAGACTGGCGCCTGTTCAGTGAGGTTGCGCTTCACCTAGCGGCCGATTACCCTTGGAATGGCGACTTGCACCAGAAAGAGTGCCATTTATCTGAAGCGATCCGCAGAGCCATGAAAGCGGCTACCCCTGTCGGCCGTGTCAGGACGTTCTATTCAAATGTCACAAGGGAGATCCACGATAAGATCAGGACAAGAGATGCCAGGAGAGCGGTCAACCATCTGGACTCCGTAGTTGCTGAACTTGACGATGAGATCAGAAAGGATCTAGACGGGCACAGGAGAGAAGAGCGGGAAGAGTTCACTAAAGTTCACTGAGCAGTTGGATTTCAAGACGGACAGTGCAGCTACTTGCAGAGAATTACGAAAGCTCTCGGGTAAGAGCTCGCCTGCTACCGTCTCAACATTCGAATTCGACAACGGTGAATTCAAATCAGAAAAGGAAGCCGCTTACGCGCTCGGGAAAAGTTTTCTCATCACCAGTGCTAAACGTGGTCCGCAGTACAGAGTTACAGCAAGAGAGCTGTGCCGCCTCCCGCTTATGAGCACTGCCGAAGCGTTCTCTACGACGCAAGTTGAGAAAGTTATAAAGGATATGCGGAACTCTAAAGCTGTTGGTCCTGAAGGAATATGCCCTGCTGTCTTGAAGAAGTTACCAACTGGAATCCTTCCGCTTCTCACTGACTTGATAAACACCTCGTTCATTTCGTGCACTATCCCGCAGAATTGGAAAACAGCTAACGCCGTGCCGCTGCCCAAGCCTGGCAAGCCCCAAGCTTCAGTCAAGAGATATCGCCCCATTAGTTTGATGTCCTCTTTTGCTAAAGCAGCCAAAAAACTGATCGTAAAGGACATTGCAGAGCACAATGAGAACCAGGTGTTTCAGCACGGATCCAGAAAGCTGCATTCCACCACGACAGCTCTGCTAGAAATTACAAGCTTTGCCATTGATGAGTTCAATGCCAAGAAGCCACAGAGAACTGTGGCTGTTGCCTTAGACCTCACCAAGGCATTCGACACAGTAAATCATGGAGTTCTGTCAAGCAACTTACTGGAATCATCAACACCGCCGTGGCAGAAACGCTTGATATCGGCATTCATCAAGGGCAGACGAGCCAGAGTTATGTTCCAGAACCATGCCTCCAATAGTATTCCTATCGCAGCTGGAGTTCCGCAGGGCGGTGTCCATTTCACCAGCCCTCTTTAGTCTGTACCTGGAGGATATGCCTGAGCCGCCACAGGATAGCAAGGTTGTCGCGTATGCAGGTGACATCACTATCATGAGTCGAGATCGAAACATGCAGGTGGCCGCCAATAAGATCAATGAGTGCCTGCTTGCACTGAAGAGCTTTTTTGCCTGATTGCACTGAAGAGCTTTTTTCGACGAGAAGATGCTAAAGATCTCTGCATCCAAGTCGTCAGTATCCGTTCTCACAACGGACCCTTCCGAGCACAGCGCTCATACGAACGTAGAGTGGGATGGAGACCGTCTACCTGCTGCGCGATTTCCAAACCTGCACGGTCTTGTGCTCGATCCGAAGCTCAAGTTTCATAAAAATACCGAGCAGAAGCAGGCTGCCGTCAAAGCTAAACTGAATGCACTCAGGGCCCTGGGCGGTACCTCATGGGGAAGAAGCAAGGAAACTATACTCACTACGTATAAGGCGATTTTCAAGCCCACACTGGAGTACGCCGCACCGGTTTGGCAGCATCTCGTCTCAGATTCCTCCTGGACTAAGCTGCAACGCGTACAGAATGCCGCTCTTCGCATCGCCACCGGTTGTGCCAGGAGTTCCCCTGTTGACCACTTGCATGCCGAAACACGTTTACTACCAGTGAAGAAGCACAGTCAGCTGCGAGCCCAACAATTCCGTGTCAACATTCTAAAACAACCGAACCATCCGTCATGGAGAGTGCTTAATCCCGTTAGGGGTAGAGCTAAAATACAGCCATTTGCCGATGCTCCAAGCAAAGTCAACTTGCAGAGTTGGCACGACTCACAGCAAGAACGACTCCGTCTTCTGCGCGAGGAGCACACCGAGTTCGTAAGATGTCATCTTGAGAGGGCGGCCGAAAATCTTGTACTAGGAGAAGTACTGCCACTGGCCTGCCCATCCGAGTCTCAACTCGGAAGAAGGGCTAAATGCACACTCGCCTCGCTGCGCTGCGGTCATTCTAAAATGCTTATGTATTACGTCAGCAAGATTGACAGCAGCAAATCTGATGTTTGTCCGGACTGCGGTTCCATCGGCCATGACACCGTACATTTATTTGACTGTCCGAAATGACCTATCACGCTGACCACAATGGATCTGTTGACGAATCCTCTATTGGTCGCACAGTTTCTCCGCCTATGACAAAACCCTCGATGTGGCTGCAAAGAAGAAGAAGAAGAAGAAGACCACGAACTTTATCAAAGCCTACGAGAAAACTTACCAGACCTTGGAGGAACTGGGGTCGTAAAAAATTTGAGAATTTTTCGAAGAAAAGAAAAATTGGGGGAGGGAATAGAGAATTTTTTAGAGAAAAATGAAAATTTTCGCCAAACCATTTAGTGAAGTAGAATTAGAATGAGGCAGGAATAGGAAAATGGTCTTTATAATCAAAAGTTGAAAATTTTTCCTTGTAACTCAAAAAGGCTAAAGCCGTTTTTCATCTCGAGAGGGGATCGTTTTTTTTTCAAAATTACGGTCCACAGGAGGGGAGGGGTCGTAGCTCCGTCAAAAACTGGCGCAAAGGCCTGCTCAACTCTAAGGCAGACCGTTTTCTCGAACTTCACACAGCTAGATGCTTCTTGCCTCAGGGGCAGCGCCCAGATGGTACGCCGCGCGCGGCGTGGAGCATGCGTTGGGTGCCTCGGCGTACCACAGTGAGCATATTATGTCATTTCCCTGCAACGAGATGTTCGGAAAGTCGCCTGCCACTCATAATTGCAAGAAGTTAACATAAATGAGGTTTATAGAAGCGAACGTCTGCCAGTAACTTGAGAAGAACTCCTTTTGCCGCCTGATTCCAGTGAATATGGTTAAGATCTAATTAGGATCACTAAGAATTCCCTATTTATGGGTTATATGTGATAAGGTAGAATATCCTAGCATGCAGAGACAGTTCTTAAACTAGAATGCAGTCACTTTACTTATGTTGACTCCACGACACACAATGAATCGACGGTGGTACGCCGCGACGCAGCTAGCGTCGCGTGTCCTCGCCGCGCGCGGCGTAGCACCCCTCCCGCACCCTTGCATCAGCAAACAAAATCTCTGAAAAAGTCGAATTTTTAACGTCACAGAGTTGATTTTTTTCGACAATTTAGGACCGAAAATTGAGATTCTCTGCAATTTTCTTGTAATTATTATCACTCTTTACTTTACTGAAACACCTCAGGGACTAATTCTCATTATTTACCGAAGAAAAATTCAATCCACCCCGCTCACAGAATTTAAACATGTTAAACGATTATGCTACCCTCTCCCCTCGCTCGTAGTTTCACGGGGTAGGAACCAATTGTCCCTGACCGCAACAACAGAAGACTTCTTGAAACCAGTATTTCCTAAAGAGTGGTAGCTTATTACGAGAAACAAAAACATGACGTCTACCTGAAAGATCCCAATCGCCTCCCTCTTGGTGTTAAACAGAACGTTGAATTGGCCATCATCGTCTCGTAATCCCATCTAAAATGATAGAACCAAAACTTGAACACTTCGAATGGAAGAACTGGAAAGTAGTCGCACTTGTCATAAGCTTCATTGTCGTTTTCACACCTTGAATCCTGATGAGCCTGAAAATAGGAGGTAGAAACAAGCGGAGGGCCAGATATTTGGAGCAAAGCGTTTTACCTTCCAATCATTATTGTGACGACAGGTAGTGACCATAGCTAGTGTTTCACCATTATGTAAATGATGAAGCGAATCTCGCGTCTCCGAACCGATGCCTTCAATGAGAACTAATAAAAGAGGGGTCAGAATGGAAGAGAAAATCTGCGAATGCAAAAATCTCAAACTCACCGTACACATAGCGCTTGCCCTTGAAAGACACAATGTACTTGTCCTTCGTCTTGAACGGGATGTCATACTGAAAACGTGTTGACCATGATTCGACCTGCGTTACTGCTCGAGGCATTACTCAGAAGGCAGAGACTAGCCCGTTGAACAAGACTCGTTCCAAAAGTCCACAACGAGGGGTGATTAACTGTGATCGCGCAACAGAACGCAAAGCCTCGGCTGCCAGGGTCCAGCGGGGTAGCGCTAGAGTTGGGTTGGGTGAATGTGCGCCAAAATATAGGTCCCAAAATGATTTGGGGGGGATGGGATCGTAAAAATTTGGGACCAAGATCGAAAATCCAGATTATCCGATTTCTTGGTCCAAAACTTATAGTCTACAGCAATGGAAGTAGGACCTGGTGAGGTTGCGGACTCTTTCTAACATACTGTAGTCTGATTGTGTTATCACTCATTTTCTCGAGATAACTGAGATTGGTCGGTGAGTTTTTGTTTTCACTCTCACATTCTTACCTGTTTTCATTGCTTCCACAAATGTAGCCATATCGGTGAAAACAGAGACTTACCGATCTATCACAGCTGTTTCGGAAGAATGGGTGATACCACTAACAAACTACCGTATGTTAGGACGAGTCCGCGACCTCACCAGGTCCTACTTCCATTGCTGTAGACTATATTTTCGCTTAAGCTTCCTCCAGAGGGTTATTCGGAGAGCCTAGAATGAATATTAGGCATCATTCATAGTCCTTACCGCAAGCGCGGCACGCGCGTGACGCGCGGGAAGGGCGGTGGACTATGAAAGTTCTTACCGCGCGGCACACGCGGAAGAACTTTCACAGTCCATCAGCACCGCCATAGCGGCGCCGCCCAAACCGCCTTGGCGGTTTTACCGTTTCAATCAATAATTGCTTCTCGATTTTAGTGCACTCCGACATAAATAATTCTGGAACTATCCTGCGCCACAGCATACGCAAATGCAAGCCACGAATTTCTGTGCAAATCCCAGTTGAGGCCCGACTTTTACCCGCACCGCCATGGCGGTGCCGCTGGAGATTTCATAGTGGCTTCCCGCTCGTGCCGCGCGGTGAAAAGTTTCATAGTCCACCGCTCGTTTCGCGCGTGCCGCGCTTGCGGTGAGGACTATAAAAGATGCCTTAGATCCATTTTTAGTTTTTCGTGAGATTACAGTAGTTTACGGTCTTATACTAGTGTCTCGAAAATTTAGAATCCGCTCAAACCTTAGCCAGAGGGGTTGCTCGAGGTGCTTATAACGAACCCACTACCCATTTCTTTAAATTCGCAAAAAAATACAGTAGGTTACGGTAGGTTTAATGTCGCTTAACTATCATAACCTGCCTTAATCTGGAGTGATTCGAACAATGTGTTGCAGTAGTGAAAATTTTCACCGTTCTCTGTTCCAGCACTGTCCGCGAATGTTTCACTTCGAGGAGAAATCGTCGAGATTTTAGGAGTTTTCCGCAATTGTTGGTCACCAGGGGGGCGGGGGTGTCGTAGCTCCGGCGAGGTTTGGCGTAACGGCCTGCTAGGCCATGGCCTATAGTATAAAACACTGTTTTTTTACTGAAACCCCCTCTTATCCAGGGTCATGCGGGTCGCAAAATAGGATAATCGCTGAATAACAATACCCTACATTTGGTGACACCATTTTGTGAAATTTTAATGACCTCCACCTGAAAATTTTACGACCGCCGTCACTACGCGTTGACAAATTACACAACTGCGCATGAGCCTTTGTTATTACAGTCCTTAGCGGCAATTCGCAATTTATAGTACGATAATATGCAGATAGGGTTGAGCAGGCCGTTGCGCCAGTCTTCAGCGGAGCTACGATCCCCCTGGTGACCAAAATTTTGGAAAAATCCCGATTTTTTTACGATCCCACTCGGCAAATGGACACAAAATTTACATTCAGCGCAATGAATAACCCCTGCATAAAAATATTGACTGGAATCTGATCTATACTTCACCGAAACAATCATACACACACCGTAACGTGGAATTTGATGACGGCCTCTGCAGACACAGCTGCTCTCGTGCTGCAATCTTACTGTCAGAGGGCAACTACTCCCACCACGTTTAAGCTTACCAAGGGGATTAGAGAAAACTCCTCTTTATCCAAGAATTTTCACGAACCGCTTCCCAAATTTTCATTTTTCTTCGAAAATTTCCCAAAATTTTCACCCGTTGCGACGAGTCACAACCCTGCTCAGCCTTGTTCGCAGATATTTTTCAGAAATGTTCACTTGGTTTCTCCTCTCTCGCAGTTGACTTTATTCCTTTGTTTGGCTGTGGGAAGTAGGAACGGAATTTACTATACTTGAAGTACTTAAAGGACATACAGTCCAGTTTCGCAACCGCGTTCAGTCCTCATTATCACAATCGTAGAAGCAAAACGGTTGTTTTCAAAAAATTCAACTTGAATCATTCTCAAAACAACCGCTTCGCTTCTACGATTGTGATAATGAGACTTTACGGACTGAACGCGATCGCGGAACTAGATCATACATAGTACATGAAGGAATATAATTGAAGTACACCGCCTCACCAAACATATTTACATACGGTTCGTTCACGCGTATGGTTGGTGCAAAATTATTGGCTTTCTAGATGTGTTCTAGTTCTAGTTTTACACCATTATTGTAGTTTTTATCACACACTTGTCTTTTACAGCGTAATAAATGAAATGAAATGAATCGCTGCTACAGCAGCAAATCCGCCGGAGAGATCGCTGTTGTTTTCAATCGCGGCGGGATCCCCAGTCGTTGCTATCAAAAACATTAGCAACACTACAAACATGGCTTACGCGGCGACGTTTCTTGTCGTTTTCTTAAACTTTTTTTTCCAAAATCTTGAATAGGTGCGACTTCTCGCGACTTGCTTAGATCCTCCTGATATGACATCACATCCTACGATGGATCCTGGCAGCAGCTCGAAGGTGGTCGTAGGTTTCCTCGCGCAGCAGAACCCAACTGCGCACACCCTCTATTTGCCAGCATCACACAAATAGAGCTAGGCATGAAAAAAAAATAATGAAAGAACATCACAAAAAATACCTCCAAACCACTGCGCAACGGATGCTCCTTGTGAAAAAGTGGGAAGGAGATGTCAAACTCGTTGCGATAATTCTGCAATAAGACAGTCTACTTCGTAGTGCAAGGCCCGCAACAACTGCGAAAACACGGAACCCAAATTGCCTCAGATGCGCGCAATTTTAGCTAGAAACAAGTCTACACCCGCTCTGAGTGAAATGGAAATGATTAGTGGTTACCGAGAGGCTAACAGCTGTTCGGTTGAGAAGCAACCCATCTGTTGTTGTAAGACCGGGATCATACTTCTCGCGACTACAGCCAGCGACACTGCATATTAGGCAAAACGATTTTTGTTCAATATGTATGGTAAACATTGCGTCGCTAGAAGTACTGAGCTTCTCTAGACCAAATTCCGGTCCGCAATTGCGTCTCGAGTCAGTCGAGTTTCCAGCGCCAAAGCTTACTCGATGTGGCTTTTTTATACAGTTTTCTCCAAATTTGTTTAATTTGCAGTTTCCAGAACCCACCTAGAGTCAGCAGATCGGCGGCTGCGGTGCTGGAAACTCTTGCGACTCGAAAGCGCGCGGCTGTGAAACGTCGAGACGCAATTGCGCACCGGAATTTGACCCAGAGAAGCAAAGTATGATAACCTTCCCCGAATTTTCAGCAGGGGTTGAAATCACGGAATTAAATTATTTTTGGTGTTTAGAAAGCTTTAGGAGTTTTCTACAGCTTCGGAAGGGCAGTTAATCACTAGTGCGGGTTCAATTTCTCACTTGCTTAGAATGAGCTTGGAGATAGTTCTCCATCTCACCAGCTGTGCTTTAGAGGATAGCAGGATTGAGAACAGACACTTCAAGAATAAATTACTACACGTACCGGGTCGCCCGATGATGGATGTCGTACGTTCGTGCCGTGGCAGTGTAGAGAAATCAACATCATCTTTATGTAAACCACATCAACCCCTCCACGAAGAGGGTTTTCGCCATGGGAAAGATGTAGGCAGACCTCAGTTCGCCTATGGATTCTACTGGAAAGCGATAAAGTTTCCATGAGCCAAGTGCAGCAAGTATGTCACCCGGAGAGAAAAAAGCGCCAAATGTTTTGGATGTTCAAGGTGGGTGCATCTGTCGTGTTCTTGTATCAGTTCTGCGAGACATCACGGCTCTTCTTATACGATTTTTGGAAGCTTTTTTGCCGTAACTGCAGTTTAACGTCGCAGTGCACGTTATGGTATGTTTACACAAGGTGTTGAGTTGATCGCAGAACGCTTGGCTCCGGGCGAGATTGAACCAGCTAATTCCCTTTCCGGGGGAGCGCCTTATCGCACTGCACCACCGAAGCCCCAGCGCCGCTCTCACTCAACTGCTCGGTGAATCTTCACCGAAGCAATCATCCTTTCACCCGCATAACGGGATGAAACAGGTATACCGTCAGAGACTATCTAACAGTCGTAGACCTGTCAAGATGATGCCCTAGTTAAGTCTTACACGATTTTTGGAAGTTTTTTGCCGTAACTGCATTTTAGCGTCGCAGTGCACGTTATGGTATGTTTACACAAGGTGTTGAGTTGATCGCAAAACGTTTGGCTCCGGGTTGAACCAGCATATTCCCTTTCCGGAGGGGCGCCTTATCGCACTGCACCACCGAAGCCCCAGCGCCGCTCTCACTCAACTGCTCGGTAAATCTTCACCGAAGCAATCATCCTTTCACCCGCATAACGGGATGAAACAGGTATACCGTCAGAGGCTATCTAACAGTCGTAGACCTGTCAAGATGATGCCCTAGTTAAGTCTTACACGATTTTTGGAAGTTTTTTGCCGTAACTGCAGTTTAACGTCGCAGTGCACGTTATGGTATGTTTACACAAGGTGTTGAGTTGATCGCAAAACGCTTGGCTCCGGGCGAGATTGAACCAGCATATTCCCTTTCCGGGGGAGCGCCTTATCGCACTGCACCACCGAAGCCCCAGCGCCGCTCTCACTCAACTGCTCGGTAAATCTTCACCGAAGCAATCATCCTTTCACCCGCATAACGGGATGAAACAGGTATACCGTCAGAGACTATCTAACAGTCGTAGACCTGTCAAGATGATGCCCTAGTTAAGTCTTACACGATTTTTTGGAAGTTTTTTTTGCCGTAACTGCAGTTTAACGTCGCAGTGCACGTTATGGTATGTTTACACAAGGTGTTGAGTTGATCGCAAAACGCTTGGCTCCGGGCGAGATTGAACCAGCATATTCCCTTTCCGGGAGCGCTTTATCGCACTGCACCACCGAAGCCCCAGCGCCGCTCTCACTCAACTGCTCGGTAAATCTTCACCGAAGCAATCATCCTTTCACCCGCATAACGGGATGAAACAGGTATACCGTCAGAGACTATCTAACAGTCGTAGACCTGTCAAGATGATGCCCTAGTTAAGTCTTACACGATTTTTGGAAGTTTTTTGCCGTAACTGCAGTTTAACGTCGCAGTGCACGTTATGGTATGTTTACACAAGGTGTTGAGTTGATCGCAAAACGCTTGGCTCCGGGCGAGATTGAACCAGCATATTCCCTTTCCGGGGGAGCGCCTTATCGCACTGCACCACCGAAGCCCCAGCGCCGCTCTCACTCAACTGCTCGGTAAATCTTCACCGAAGCAATCATCCTTTCACCCGCATAACGGGATGAAACAGGTATACCGTCAGAGACTATCTAACAGTCGTAGACCTGTCAAGATGATGCCCTAGTTAAGTCTTACACGATTTTTGGAAGTTTTTTGCCGTAACTGCAGTTTAACGTCGCAGTGCACGTTATGGTATGTTTACACAAGGTGTTGAGTTGATCGCAAAACGCTTGGCTCCGGGCGAGATTGAACCAGCATATTCCCTTTCCGGGGGAGCGCCTTATCGCACTGCACCACCGAAGCCCCAGCGCCGCTCTCACTCAACTGCTCGGTAAATCTTCACCGAAGCAATCATCCTTTCACCCGCATAACGGGATGAAACAGGTATACCGTCAGAGACTATCTAACAGTCGTAGACCTGTCAAGATGATGCCCTAGTTAAGTCTTACACGATTTTTGGAAGTTTTTTGCCGTAACTGCAGTTTAACGTCGCAGTGCACGGTATGGTATGTTTACACAAGGTGTTGAGTTGATCGCAAAACGCTTGGCTCCGGGCGAGATTGAACCAGCATATTCCCTTTCCGGGGGAGCGCCTTATCGCACTGCACCACCGAAGCCCCAGCGCCGCTCTCACTCAACTGCTCGGTGAATCTTCACCGAAGCAATCATCCTTTCACCCGCATAACGGGATGAAACAGGTATACCGTCAGAGACTATATAACAGTCGTAGACCTGTCAAGATGATGCCCTAGTTAAGTCTTGCACGATTTTTGGAAGTTCCCATCCCTTTATGCGGGTGAAAGGATTATTGCTTCGGTGAAGATTTACCGAGCAGTTGAGTGAGAGCGGCGCTGGGGCTTCGGTGGTGCAGTGCGATAAGGCGCTCCCTCGGAAAGGGAATATGCTGGTTCAATCTCGCCCGGAGCCAAGCGTTTTGCGATCAGCTCTTCTTATAGTTGTGTTCTGTTCTCTGCAACTTCCAACCGTCCCCTCTCTACTGTACATACATATCAATCTTAAGGAACTTTGTGCCAATTTTTCAAAGCTCCTCTTCTTCGCTGGTACCAGGGTTGAGCAGGCCGTTGTGGCTAGTCGCGGCTGCGACCCCCCCCCATTTTCCTTTTTTTTAATTCCCAAGATTTTACGACCCCCTGGGACCAAATTTTTTTAAAGCTTTATTTAGTGTCTAATTGTCAATTTTGTCAAAAAAAGTCAATTTTCTAAACGGCTTCTCTGTATATAATCTGTTTTTATTTTGCTGAAAATGCATACACCTCGCACGCGACTGTCCTACCTCATTTTACGTTACCATGTGGTTTGAAAAAAACCAATTTTTTCCAAAAGTGAAATGACCCCTACCCAAACTTTCATTTTTCCCCGAAATTTCCATAAATTTTTCGACCCCCCCTTGTGACGAGTCACTATGCTGCTCAACCCTGGTACTCGCTATCAAGATCTCATCATGGTTCAGTAATCAAACTCTGCCATCTGCTACCTCTTTTCACCCGGATTTCCTGTCTAAACCGCATACCACGTTTCACGGTCATCCCTCGGCAGAGAAGTTTATTTGGTTGTTCTTTGCACTCTTCCCTCTCACCCTGTTGCTAATGTCCATAACTTCGGCATGAATAGTGAAGAGACTTTGCGTTCCCCATCGGAGGTTGGCGCAAACTTGGTGCCACATGCTATAATATAGGTGCACCGAGTTCGCGCCAACCTTCAACAGTGAACGCAGAGTCTCTTCCGGATCCACGCCGACGTTAAGTATTGTTGTGATGTAGGCAGGTGCAGACGAAGGTTTATTGGAACAACTTAGACATACTAAAGAGAATAACGGCTTTTATAGGCCACGAATGCAATGATATCACTTCTATGTTTACACATGATATATCTTGATATGATGATAAGATTATTGACCATTGCTTGTAGTCGATTGCCCATAACACCTTCCTTTCCTCAGTTAGAGACGGTACGTTTTCTGGACCGGATCGATATTGAGTTGACGCGGCGCTCGACGGCTGCGTGACGAACGTCGAGGTGTTGCCGTTGGCGGTATGGTTGCATATATTCCTGAATTTCCATCGATTGCGATTTCTGCGTCATTAGCGGGCGCATTGTCGGCGACGGCGGCATCTCCATACTGGTGTAATGGCAGGTCGAAGATATCCAGAAACTCGTTGATTGTTGACTGGCTATGGCGAGGCTTCAGTTGTTTAACGTGTCGAGTCCGTACGAGGTCCTTGCATCGAACGAGGTAGGTTACTTTTCCGATACGTCGAACAACAGTGCCGGGAGTCCATGTGCTTTTTGATGTTCGGTAGTCTTTCGCAAAGACGTTGTCGTTGACTTCGAAATGGCGTGAGCGGGTTCCATGATGTCGGTTGAATTGAGCTTCCATTTGGACATCGCGTGGTCCCACATTATTTTCAGTTGATGGCATCATCAGATACAGCGTGTTTCGAAGTCGGCGTCCGAGAAAGTTCTCGGCTGGTGCGAGGTGGTTTGGTCCTGATGGGCAGGGCGTGGAACGGTAGGCCATCAGAAATGTTTGTAGGGCGTCTGTTGTTGGTTCTTCCCCTTTCATCTTAACTAGAGCTCGTTTGAACGTGTCGACAAAACGTTCGGCTTGCCCATTGCTTTGTGGATGAAACGGTGGGGTACGAACGTGCGTGATTCCTCTGGAACGGCAGAATTCCTCGAAGTTTGCTGAGGTAAATTGTGTTCCGTTCCGTGACGAGTGTAGCTGGATTGCCAAAACTTGCGAAAAGTTTCTTCATTGCACCCATCGTAGCTGTTGTAGTGATGGAGCTCATCTGGATGATTTCAGGCCATTTTGAGAAAGCATCCACGATTATCAAGTAATAGACTCCATCAAGCGGTCCTGCGAAATCAGCGTGCATGCGTGTCCATGGGGAAGTTGACTTTGGCCAGGAGTGTAAGTCGGTTTTGATGGGATTTTTAGCAGCTAGCACGCATTTACTGTAGGTTCTGACGAGGCTCTCGATATCGGTATCAAGCGTAGGCCAGTAGACGTAGGTTCGAGTTAGCATTTTCATCCGTGTCTGTCCCGGGTGGGCCTTATGTAGCGAATTGAGAACTCGGCGTTGGTGGGATTTCGGAATCACGAGGCGATTTGAAGTTAAAAGGCAACCATCGACAGTTGATAGAGAATCACGACGGTTGTAGAAATGCCATAATGGGGAGTCATTATTGATGTTCGGCCATCTTCCTGTTCGGTTGTATTTGATCACATCTGTAGGTATAGGATCTGAGGTAGTTGCATCGCGAATTACCTTTGATGAGAGCGGAAGTTGGCGAAGATTGTCCATGACTTCAGCAGCAATATCAGAGTCCACGGCAGCAATCACGCGATCCTCAGCTTCCGACGAACGTGACCCAATGAGACGTCATAACGCATCGGCCTGTCCGAAATCCTTCGTATTGACGTATTCGATTGTGAAATTGTAATTCAGCAAAATTGTGGCCCATCTTTGGAGACGGTTGGCGCTGTAGACTGGTATACCCTTTTTGCTTCCGAAAATTGCAAGAAGAGGTTTGCGATCCGTTCTCAATGTGAAATGGCGCCCATGTAGGAATCTGTGAAACTTTTGCACAGCATAAATCAAAGCTAGTCCTTTCTTTTCGATCTGACTGTAATTCTTCTGTGGAGGTGTCAGAGCGCGGCTTGCGTGGTAGACCGCTTTTTCAGTTCCTTTTGGGAAAAGGTGGGTCAGAACTGCTCCGATTCCGTAATTTGAGGCATCTGCGGCGACTATCATCGGCAAGTTTGGATCAAAATGCGTCAGAAGTAGATCCGAGTTCAGCGTTTCCTTGATGCGATCGAAAGAAACTTGACATCCCGGACTCCAAGTGTATACAGTATCCTTTTTTGTCAGAGCATCTAATGGAGCACGGAGGTTGTGTAGATTTTTGACAAATGTTCCATAGAAGTTCACCAATCCTAGAAATGCTCGAAGTTGACTTACATCCTTAGGAGGTGGTATTCTTCGTATTGCCTCGATTTTCGCAGTATCGGGGCTGCGTCCTTCAGCATTAATGACGAATCCAAGGTATGTGATCTCAGTCTGCAAAAAGGCGCATTTTTCCAGACGAACACGGAATCCGTAGTTGTGTATTCGTTGAAATACGGCTTCGAGGCGTGTGTTGTGTTCGTCGACGGTCTTGCCCGTTACAATGAGATCGTCGAGGTAAGCGGCTACACCGTCCAATCCGGAAATAAGCATTTGTTGCTGGAAAATACCAGGAGCGGCCTTGACCCCTAAAGGTAGGCGATTGAAACGGTAAAGTCCTCGATGTGTATTGATCGTCAGTAGTGACCGTGAATCCTCATCTACTTCTATCTGTAGATAGGCTTCGGCAAGATCGATTTGTGAAAAATATCGTCCACCATTCAGTTTGGTGAAGATATCGTCGGGCGTTGGAAGAGGGTGCTGGTGCTGTTCAAGTGCGTCGTTCAGTCCAGTAGAGTAGTCTGCACATAGACGAATTGTTCCATTTTTCTTCTGAACGGCGACTATGGGAGCGGCCCATTCAAAGTGATCGACGGGCGAGAGAACGTCCGCAGCAACCAGCCTTTCGATTTCCTGTGAAATTCTAGGTATAGAAGCGTATGGAACAGGTCGTACCTTCATGAATATAGGTTTGCTATTCGGCTTCAGTTTGAGCGTTGCTCTTCGACTTTTGTGCAGCGCCCTAGTCCTGGTGCGAAAACTGAGGGAAACTGTTTCTGGAGCTTCGTGGTAAGTGATGACCGTTGACTGCTTAACGTTGAATTGGATACAGCATTGCAGACGACATTTTCAGCGAGATTTCGTGAAAGTATTCCATGTTGTGCGATCCAATCGAGGCCCAGTAACGAGTTTGTGTCAGCAACGTGGCAGCTTCCATTCCCTTTTTGACCATCGAGAATAAAATTGCATTTCAAATGTCCACTCACGTTTATTTTCTTGTTGTTTGCTGACTTCAGTGTGACGTAGGGCGGCAACAGTGGGGGACGACCGACTGCTATCCAATCCTTGTAGCTGAGTAAGGTAACATCAGCACCAGTGTCGAGTCGCATTCTCACTTCACATCCATTTATCGTTACGGTTCGGTATATGCGGTCGACAGTTGCCATTTCCGAAGCTGTGGATGCGATGACAACAACATTGCTGGCTTGTCTGTGTCTCATCTTCGGCTTGTGCTTCCGTTTTGTGAAGTTGCGGCAGAACTCTTTCTTGTGACCAACCATTTTGCAGTCGTGACATGTTTTGTTGATGAAATCGCAATCCTTGGACCAGTGACTGCCTCCACAGCGAAAACAAGGTGAAGGTGGATCCTTCGGTCGATTAGTTTTGGCACTGGCAGCGTTGATACGGCTTTGGGGTGGAATTTGTTGCTGAATTCCGAGAAGCCTTGCATCTTGTCGAATGTCCATGAATTGCTGGATCTCGGCACTGAGTTCCTTCAGTGTGGTTTGCGGGTTCTCTTCCATCTTTCGGAGTGCTCGTGTGCGTAAATCGGCATCCTCTGTAGCGACCAATCCACATATCCAAACCAGGCATTTCATCTGTTCAGGTGTCACTTCGTTGAACTCAGCCATTTCGTGACGTCGATTTACCATTCCAGTATAATCGCGAAGAGCTCCACCATTGTGCTGTCTTCAGGTATGATTAACGTCGAGCCAATATTGGTGTATTGTGTCCATACAGCTCCTTGAGTGTTTTTTACCGTGTTTTCCAGAGTGATTTCGGACGTTTTCTTGTGTAGAATGTGATTGGATAATCTTGCATACGTTGCGGAGCCGAGTTTCGAGACTACCAGTCGTGCTCTGGCGGCTTCGTCCAGGGTTCAACCATCTCTCAAAATATCATCCTCATATCGATTGTACCACACCCCGAACTTTCCGCCATCATCTGGATCGTAGTTGAACTCCGGGAGTCTTGTGGACAGCGAGTTGGTGACGAACTCCGCCGTAGATGCTGGAGCGGAGGGCGTACTGGAACCAATCGACGACATCATGCGCTCCATTTGCTCCATCATTGCCGCTTGTTGACGTGCGGCTTGGTCCAGCACAGCGTTCAGTGTCTTCTGCTGGCGTTCTTCCGACTGAACCATCACTGCATCCAGGACGGCTCGCAGTGCAGTTTAATCCATGGTCGACGTCGAGTGGGTAGGCGGAGAGTAGGTAGATGCCTGATCGCCACTTGTTGTATGTAGGCAGGTGCAGACGAAGGTTTATTACAACAATGAGACATACTGAAGAGAATAACGGCTTTTATAGGCCACGAATGCAATGATATCACTTCTGTTTACACATGATATATCTTGATATGATGATAAGATTATTGACCATTGCTTGTAGTCGATTGCCCATAACAAGTATGGTATCCTCAAGTAGTGCCCGGGTACTGCCAGTGAAGAAGCACTGTTAACTATAGGTTCAGCAGTTGCATATTAATATACCCAAACAGTCCAACCATCCATCTAAGGAAGTACTTGATTCTGTTAGAGAGAGAGCCATCAGAAAGCCATTTGCCGACGCTTCAACAAGGTCAATCTGCCGTTGTGACACGACTCACAGCAAGAACGCCTCCTTCTGTCGCGCGAGGAGCACACCCACTTCCTTCAAAAGCATCTTGAAAAGGCGGCTATAGGTCTTATTCTAGGAGCAGTGCCGTCTCACGTTTGCGAGTCCGAATTTCAACTCGGTAGGCGAGATGGATGCACCCTTGCCTGCGCTGTGGACTCTCAACGTTGCTAATGTACTAAGTAATCAAGATCGACAGTAGCATACCGGAAACATGCCCGGACTGAGATAGTCCCGGCCACAATACTCCGCGCTTATTCAAAAGTCTAAAGATACCCACTACATTAACTACAGATCTATGGACGAATAAAAACACTGGTCAAACAGAGGCTGCAAGGAAGAAGGTTGCATAAAAAAATAGGAATGGTACCTGCAAGCTAGGAGAAGCCCGAGCAACCATCGCTTTTTTCGTTGCAAAACCGAGGTTATGATCCGAGTAGTCAGGGTATGTTCCGTGATATAAATTAAAGATGACGTGATTCAGGCCATTATTCCAAACTTCCGTGGGAAGGTCACCTATATAGATGTCGACGTCTCGGACGTAGTTTTCACTGAAAACCACGACTACGGTACATACACTCACTCAAATCTTTGATACACTCCGACCAACCTGATCCTGTCTCTGTCAACTGTATCCACACTGACAACAAACAGACATGCATCTCTAGGATCGGCAACAAAATATCGGCTAAACAGGAATCGCTAAGAGAAAGATTGTTCTCGGGGAATCAGAATTATGAATGTGTGATATAGGAAAACTTAAGAAAAACCAACCTTTCTCGGATGACTCTGAGGATCTTGCTATAAACTTCCGAGAGAGGTATGTTTTCCACATCGGGATAAACATAAACCTTTAGTGTAGAGTCGCATCTCGAATAGTTGAAGCAGGAATGCATGGAACATGATGCGGGCCTAAAAACCAGAAAATTATGCAGCAAAACGCATTCGTGAAATAAGCTAACATTCTACCCGTCTTCCACTAGACGCCTTCCTTTGGTCGAAGAAGTCTCAAATTTGTCTAATATTGAAGGCGTTTCTTCCAGAACATCATCGTAAAAGTCGTAGTAGAATAGGAATACATAAAGTAACACGAAGAAGCACAGAAGTGTGTAACGAGCCAAGGTCTTCATACTAGTAACGATAGGAAGACATCTTCTGAGCTGAATAGGAACGCTAAGGATCGCCTCGAACACAGAACAGAATCTTGAAAAACAGGTTTCTGAGGGTTCTGAAGAAGATGAAGTGTAGCAATTACTCGATTTCAACTTTCCCTTTATATATCTAGATACCTGTGGGGATCGGAAAATTCAATCCTTTGAACCTGCTCAGGCGAAAAAAAAATCTGCGATAACTATAAGGTTGTCCAAAGGGTTATTCCGGACCAATGAACGAATATGTGGTCCTCTTCCAGTTTTTCGGAATAGGTTGAAGAAGTACTATCAGCATCAAATTTCCTCTCCGAATAAAGTTTGGGCAGAATTTTGAACACAATACTATTTTTCGAACTCGCTGTCGAAAAAGCTTGTTTACGCCCAAACCTCGTAAAGGAAATTGTTTGAGAGATACCAATACGAATATTTGTTTGGGAGATCTCAATACGAATATTTCGGTAATTTACGGTTCTTACACCACTGGAGCTTGATGTTTCAGATTTAGCTGCAACTTCTGACCGAGAGGTTCTTTGATAGGTGCTATGTGGGAAGGGGGGGGCACTATGGCGCGATGGACTTGGCCACGCCCATTTTACTGTGCCGCACTAAACGCGAGCACCTACT
>JAPDOI010001706.1:0-150822 GCA_029168955.1 Aplectana chamaeleonis
CGCTGTTATTGGGTCCCGGCTCTACGGCGTCCGGACGCACTCTCATTTAGGTCCCACACACACTTTCTACGGCGTCCTACACGCACTCTCATTTGGGTTTACACATTTTCTACGGCGTCCGACTGCACAATGTTCATTTAGGTCCCACACACATTTTTCTACGGCGTCCGACGCACCTCATTTGGGTCCCACACCACATTATTTTCTGCGGCGTCCTGTATCACTCCTCATTTGGGTCCCACACTTTCTACGGCGTCCTACGCACTCTCATTTGGGTCCCACACATTTTCTACGGCGTCCTACGACACTGTTATTTAGATTGCTTTCTCAGCATCCGACGCACTCTCATTTGGGTCCACACACACTTTCTACGGCGTCCGACGCACTCTCATTTGGGTCCCACATTATTTACTTTCTAATACGGCGTCCGACTTGCACTCTCATTTAGGTCCCACACACTTTCTACGGCGTCTCCACGCACTCCTCATTTGGGTCCCACACACCTTCTACGGCGTCCTACGCGTTCTCGTTATTGGGTTCCCACACACACTTTCCTACGGCGTCCGACGCATCACTCTCATTTGGGTCCCACACACTTTCTACGGCGTCCGACGCACTCTCATTTGGGTCCCACACATTTTCTACGGCGTCCTACGACTTGCACTCTCGTTATTTGGGTCCCACACACTCTTCTACATCCGACGCACTCCTCATTTGGGTCCCACACACTTTCTACGGCGTCCTTACGCACTGTTATTTGGGTCCCACACTTTCTACGGCGTCCCTACGTGCACTCTCATTTGGGTCCCACACACTTTCTACGGCGTCCTTACGCACTCTCATTTGGGTCCCACACACTTTCTACGGCGTCCTACGCACTGTTATTTTGGGTCCCACACATTTTCTACGGCGTCCTACGCACTCTCATTTGGGTCCCACATTTTCTACGGCGTCCGACGCTACTCTCATTTGGGTCCTTACACACTTTTTCTACGGCGTCCTACGCACCGTCATTGGGTCCCACACACTTTCTACGGCGTCCGACGCACTCTCATTTGGGTCCCACACACTTTCTACGGCGTCCTACGCACTCATTTGGGTCCCACACACTTTCTACGGCGTCCTACGCACTCTCATTTGGGTCCCACACACTTTCTACGGCGTCCGACGCACTCTCGTTTGGGTCCCACACACTTTCTACGGCGTCCGACGCACTCTCATTTGGGTCCCACACACTTTCTACGGCGTCCGACGCACTGTTATTTGGGTCCCACACACTTTCTACGGCGTCCTACGCACTCTCATTTGGGTCCCACACACTTTCTACGGCGTCCGACGCACTCTCATTTGGGTCCCACACACTTTCTACGGCGTCCGACCGCACTCTCATTTGGGTCCACACACTTTCTACGGCGTCCGACGCATCTCATTTGGGTCCCACACTTTCTACGGCGTCCTACGCACTCTCATTTGGGTCCCACACACTTTCTACGGCGTCCGACGCACTGTTATTTGGGTCCCACACATTTTCTACGGCGTCCGACGCACTCTCATTTGGGTCCCACCCTTTCTACGGCGTGTGACGCACTCTCATTTGGGTCCCACACTTTCTACGGCGTCCGACGCACTCTCATTTGGGTCCCACACACTTTCTACGGCGTCCTACGCACCGTTATTTGGGTCCCACACTTTCTACGGCGTCTGACGCACTCTCATTTGGGTCCCACACTTTCTACGGCGTCCTACGCACTCTCATTTGGGTCCCACACTTTCTACGGCGTCCTACGCACTCTCATTTGGGTCCCACACACTTTCTGCGGCGTCCCACGCACTGTTATTTGGGTCCCACAACACTTTCTACGGCGTCCTACGCACTCTCATTTGGGTCCCACACATTTTCTACGGCGTCCGACGCACTCTCATTTGGGTCCCACACACTTTCTACGGCGTCCGACGCACTCTCATTTGGGTCCCACATTTTCTACGGCGTCCTACGCATTCTCATTTGGGTCCCACACACTTTCTACGGCGTCCGACGCACTCTCATTTGGGTCCCACACACTTTCTACGGCGTCCTACGCACTCTCATTTGGGTCCCACACATTTTCTACGGCGTCCTACGCACTCTCATTTGGGTCCCACACATTTTTCTACGGCGTCCGACGCACTCTCATTTGGGTCCCACACATTTTCTACGGCGTCCGACGCACTCTCATTTGGGTCCCACACTTTCTACGGCGTCCGACGCACTGTCATTTGGGTTCCACACATTTTCTACGGCGTCCTACGCACTCTCATTTGGGTCCCACACACTTTCTACGGCGTCCTACGCACTCTCATTTGGGTCCCACACACTTTCTACGGCGTCCGACGCACTCTCATTTGGGTCCCACACATTTTCTACGGCGTCCTACGCACTCCTCATTTGGGTCCACATTTTCTACGGCGTCCTACGCACTCTCATTTGGGTCCCACACACTTTCTACGGCGTCCGACGCACTCTTATTTGGGTCCCACACATTTTCTACGGCGTCCTACGCACTCTCATTTGGGTCCCACACTTTCTACGGCGTCCGACGCTACTCTCATTTGGGTCCCACACATTTTCTACGGCGTCTTACGCACTCTCATTTGGGTCCCACACACTTTCTACGGCGTCCGACGCACTCTCATTTGGGTCCCACACATTTTCTACGGCGTCCTACGCACTCTCATTTGGGTCCCACACATTTTCTACGGCGTCCGACGCACTCTCATTTGGGTCCCACACACTTTCTACGGCGTCCTACGCACTCTCGTTTGGGTCCCACACATTTTCTACGGCGTCCTACGCACTCTCGTTTGGGTCCCACACACTTTCTACGGCGTCCGACGCACTCTCATTTGGGTCCCACACACTTTCTACGGCGTCCTACGCACTCTCATTTGGGTCCCACACACTTTCTACGGCGTCCTACGCACTCTCATTTGGGTCCCACACACTTTCTACGGCGTCCTACGCACTCTCATTTGGGTCCCACACACTTTCTACGGCGTCCTACGCACTGTTATTTGGGTCCCACACATTTTCTACGGCGTCCTACGCACTCTCATTTGGGTCCCACACACTTTCTACGGCGTCCGACGCACTGTTATTATTTGGGTCCCACACACTTTCTACGGCGTCCTACGCACTCTCATTTGGGTCCCACACACTTTCTACGGCGTCCGACGCACTGTTATTTGGGTCCCACACATTTTCTACGGCGTCCTACGCACTCTCATTTGGGTCCCACACACTTTCTACGGCGTCTTACGCACTCTGTTGGTCCCCACTTTCTACGGCGTCCAAACGCTCATTTGGGTCCCACACATTTTCTACGGCGTCCTACGCACTCTCATTTGGGTCCCACACACTTTCTACGGCGTCCGACGCACTGTTGTTTGGGTCCACACATTTCTGACGGCGTCCGACGCACTCTCATTTGGGTCCCACACACTTTCTACGGCGTCCTACGCACTCTCGTTTGGGTCCCACACACTTTCTACGGCGTCCTACGCACTCTCATTTCGGTCCACACACTTTCTACGGCGTCCTACGCACTCTCGTTTGGGTCCCACACACTTTCTACGGCGTGCGTCGCACTCTTATTTGGGTCCCACACTTTTTCTTCGGGGTCCTACGCACTCTCATTTGGGTCCCACATTACTTTCTACGGCGTCCTACGCACTCTCATTTGGGTCCCACACACTTTCTACGGCGTCCTACGCACTGTTATTTGGGTCCCACACATTTTCTACGGCGTCCTACGCACTCTCATTTGGGTCCCACACACTTTCTACGGCGTCCTACGCACTCTCGTTTGGGTCCCACACATTTTCTACGGCGTCCTACGCACTCTCGTTTGGGTCCCACACATTTTCTACGGCGTCCGACGCACTCTCATTTGGGTCCCACACACTTTCTACGGCGTCCGACGCGTTCTCATTTGGGTCCCACACACTTTCTACGGCGTCCTACGCACTCTCATTTGGGTCCCACACACTTTCTACGGCGTCCTACGCACTCTCATTTGGGTCCCACACATTTTCTACGGCGTCCTACGCACTCTCGTTTGGGTCCCACACATTTTCTACGGCGTCTCCACGCACTCTCATTTGGGTCCCACACTTTCTACGGCGTCCTGACGCACTGTTATTTGGGTCCCACACATTTTCTACGGCGTCTTACGCTCTCTCATTTGGGTCCCACACACTTTCTACGGCGTCCGACGCACTCTCATTTGGGTCCCACACATTTTCTACGGCGTCCTGAGCACTCTCACTTGGGTCCCACACACTTTCTACGGCGTCCCACGCACTCTCATTTGGGTCCCACACACTTTCTACGGCGTCCTACGCACTCATTTGGGTCCCACACTTTCTACGGCGTCCGACGCACTCTCATTTGGGTCCCACACACTTTCTACGGCGTCCTACGCACTCGTTTGGGTCCCACACACTTTCTACGGCGTCCGACGCACTGTTATTTGGGTCCCACACATTTTCTACGGCGTCCGACGCACTCTCATTTGGGTCCCACACACTTTCTACGGCGTCCTACGCACTCTCATTTGGGTCCCACACATTTTCTACGGCGTCCTACGCACTCTCATTTGGGTCCCACACATTTTCTACGGCGTCCTACGCACTCTCGTTTGGGTCCCACACACTTTCTACGGCGTCCGACGCACTCTCATTTGGGTCCCACACACTTTCTACGGCGTCCGACGCACTCTCATTTGGGTCCCACACACTTTCTACGGCGTCCGACGCACTCTCATTTGGGTCCCACACATTTTCTACGGCGTCCGACGCACTCTCATTTGGGTCCCACACATTTCTACGGCGTCCGACGCACTCTCATTTGGGTCCCACACATTTTCTACGGCGTCCGACGCACTCTCATTTGGGTCCCACACTTTCTACGGCGTCCGACGCACTGTTATTTGGGTCCCACATTTTCTACGGCGTCCGATGCACTCTCATTTGGGTCCCAAACATTTTGTACGGCGTCCTACGCACTCTCATTTGGGTCCCAAACATTTTCTACGACGTCCTACGCACTCTCATTTGGGTCCCAAACATTTTCTACGGCGTCCTACGCACTCTCATTTGGGTCCCACACATTTTCTACGGCGTCCGACGCACTCTCATTTGGGTCCCACACACTTTCTACGGCGTCCGACGCACTCTCATTTGGGTCCCACACACTTTCTACGGCGTCCGACGCACTGTTATTTGGGTCCCACACATTTTCTACGGCGTCCTACGCACTCTCGTTTGGGTCCCACACACTTTCTACGGCGTCCTACGCACTCTCGTTTGGGTCCCACACACTTTCTACGGCGTCCGACGCACTGTTATTTGGGTCCCACACATTTTCTACGGCGTCCTACGCACTCTCGTTTGGGTCCCACACATTTTCTACGGCGTCCTACGCACTCTCGTTTGGGTCCCACACACTTTCTACGGCGTCCTACGCACTCTCATTTGGGTCCCACACATTTTCTACGGCGTCCTACGCACTCTCATTTGGGTCCCACACACTTTCTACGGCGTCCTACGCACTGTTATTTGGGTCCCACACATTTTCTACGGCGTCCTACGCACTCTCATTTGGGTCCCACACACTTTCTACGGCGTCCTACGCACTGTTATTTGGGTCCCACACATTTTCTACGGCGTCCTACGCACTCTCATTTGGGTCCCACACATTTTCTACGGCGTCCTACGCACTCTCATTTGGGTCCCACACACTTTCTACGGCGTCCTACGCACTCTTATTTGGGTCCCACACACTTTCTACGGCGTCCGACGCACTGTTATTTGGGTCCCACACATTTTCTACGGCGTCCTACGCACTCTCATTTGGGTCCCACACACTTTCTACGGCGTCCTACGCACTCTCATTTGGGTCCCACACACTTTCTACGGCGTCCTACGCACTCTCATTTGGGTCCCACACACTTTCTACGGCGTCCTACGCACTGTTATTTGGGTCCCACACATTTTCTACGGCGTCCGACGCACTCTCATTTGGGTCCCACACATTTTCTACGGCGTCCTACGCACTCTCATTTGGGTCCCACACACTTTCTACGGCGTCCGACGCACTGTTATTTGGGTCCCACACATTTTCTACGGCGTCCTACGCACTCTCGTTTGGGTCCCACACACTTTCTACGGCGTCCTACGCACTCTCATTTGGGTCCCACACACTTTCTACGGCGTCCTACGCACTGTTATTTGGGTCCCACACATTTTCTACGGCGTCCTACGCACTCTCATTTGGGTCCCACACACTTTCTACGGCGTCCTACGCACTCTCATTTGGGTCCCACACACTTTCTACGGCGTCCGACGCACTGTTATTTGGGTCCCACACACTTTCTACGGCGTCCTGCGCACTCTCATTTGGGTCCCACACACTTTCTACGGCGTCCGACGCTTTGTTATTTGGGTCCCACACATTTTCTACGGCGTCCTACGCACTCTCATTATGGTCCCACACACTTTCTACGGCGTCCTACGCACTCTCATTTGGGTCCCACACACTTTCTACGGCGTCCGACGCACTGTTATTTGGGTCCCACACATTTTCTACGGCGTCCTACGCACTCTCATTTGGGTCCCACACACTTTCTACGGCGTCCGACGCACTCTCATTTGGGTCCCTCACATTTTATACGGCGTCCTACGCACTCCTCATTATGGTCCCACACATTTTCTACGGCGTCCTACGCACTCTCATTTGGGTCCCACACACTTTCTACGGCGTCCGACGCACTTATTTGGGCCCCACACATTTTCTACGGCGTCCGACGCACTCTCATTTGGGTCCCACACACTTTCTACGGCGTCCTACGCACTCTCATTTGGGTCCCACACACTTTCTATGGCGTCCGACGCACTGTTATTTGGGTCCCACACATTTTCTACGGCGTCCTACGCACTCTCATTTGGGTCCCACACACTTTCTACGGCGTCCGACGCACTCTCATTTGGGTCCCACACATTTTCTACGGCGTCCTACGCACTGTTATTTGGGTCCCACACATTTTCTACGGCGTCCTACGCACTCTCATTTGGGTCCCACACACTTTCTACGGCGTCCTACGCACTCTCGTTTGGGTCCCACACACTTTCTACGGCGTCCGACGCACTCTAATTTGGGTCCCACACATTTTCTACGGCGTCCGACGCACTCTCATTTGGGTCCCACACATTTTCTACGGCGTCCGACGCACTCTCATTTGGGTCCCACACATTTTCTACGGCGTCCTACGCACTCTCGTTTGGGTCCCACACACTTTCTACGGCGTCCTACGCACTCTCATTTGGGTCCCACACACTTTCTACGGCGTCCTACGCACTGTTATTTGGGTCCCACACATTTTCTACGGCGTCCTACGCACTGTTATTTGGGTCCCACACATTTTCTACGGCGTCCTACGCACTGTTATTTGGGTCCCACACATTTTCTACGGCGTCCTACGCACTCTCGTTTGGGTCCCACACACTTTCTACGGCGTCCTACGCACTCTCATTTGGGTCCCACACACTTTCTACGGCGTCCTACGCACTGTTATTTGGGTCCCACACATTTTCTACGGCGTCCTACGCACTGTTATTTGGGTCCCACACATTTTCTACGGCGTCCTACGCACTCTCGTTTGGGTCCCACACATTTTCTACGGCGTCCTACGCACTCTCGTTTGGGTCCCACACACTTTCTATGGCGTCCGACGCACTCTCATTTGGGTCCCACACACTTTCTACGGCGTCCGACGCACTCTCATTTGGGTCCCACACACTTTCTACGGCGTCCTACGCACTCTCATTTGGGTCCCACACACTTTCTACGACGTCCGACGCACTGTTATTTGGGTCCCACACATTTTCTACGGCGTCCTACGCACTGTTATTTGGGTCCCACACATTTTCTACGGCGTCCGACGCACTCTCATTTGGGTCCCACACACTTTCTACGGCGTCCTACGCACTGTTATTTGGGTCCCACACATTTTCTACGGCGTCCTACGCACTCTCATTTGGGTCCCACACACTTTCTACGGCGTCCTACGCACTCTCATTTGGGTCCCACACACTTTCTACGGCGTCCTACGCACTGTTATTTGGGTCCCACACATTTTCTACGGCGTCCTACGCACTCTCATTTGGGTCCCACACACTTTCTACGGCGTCCTACGCACTCTCATTTGGGTCCCACACACTTTCTACCGCGTCCGACGCACTGTTATTTGGGTCCCACACATTTTCTACGGCGTCCTACGCACTCTCATTTGGGTCCCACACACTTTCTACGGCGTCCGACGCACTGTTATTTGGGTCCCACACATTTTCTACGGCGTCCTACGCACTCTCGTTTGGGTCCCACACACTTTCTACGGCGTCCTACGCACTCTCATTTGAGTCCCACACACTTTCTACGGCGTCCTACGCACTGTTATTTGGGTCCCACACATTTTCTACGGCGTCCTACGCACTCTCATTATGGTCCCACACACTTTCTACGGCGTCCTACGCACTCTCATTTGGGTCCCACACACTTTCTACGGCGTCCGACGCACTGTTATTTGGGTCCCACACATTTTCTACGGCGTCCTACGCACTCTCATTTGGGTCCCACACACTTTCTACGGCGTCCGACGCTTTGTTATTTGGGTCCCACACATTTTCTACGGCGTCCGACGCACTTTTATTTGGGTCCCACACATTTTCTACAGCGTCTTGCGCACCCCTACTGGGGTTCCGCACACTATCTAAGGCGTTCTGTGGATTTCTTCTGATTCACACCGTGCGGCGTTCTAAAAAAATACATCCAAGACCCCGCCGTATTGATTGAAGCGTTCAATCCTAAACAAATGCCTATCAGTGACAGTGTTTATTTAATTAGTTCATTTTTACGATTGAGTAAACGTCGGATGGTTTATAATAACATGTTTACGTGTTTTTGTCTTACTTGACCCTCAATTTTGAGGTCCCGCAAAAATTGAGCTACCAACTTCAAATTTTGTCAGGAGCTAGCGGCAATCATAACAAACTTTCTGGCCAAAAATGAGCTTTCTAGCTCAACGATAAGTGTTCCAACAAGATCGTGTACGCCAACTGAATAAAAAAAAGGAGATGAACCCTTTTTTCGACCAAAATCACGTGGTTTCGACAATTTTCTCGAATCTCAGGTAACCATTCCAGACCATTTTTTGAACAGTTATTCAACTTTCTGAAATATATTAAATACAAAAAGAACGGACTTCCTACGTTCACTCTGGACCCTGATACTGAGATCAGGGGTTGCGCGATGGCGAATCAAAGTTAGCTCCAGTGAGCGTTTCACTCACTACAATATATATATATATATATATATATATATATATATATATATATATATATATATATATATATATATATATATATATATATATATATATATATATATATATATATATATATATATGTATATATATATATATATATATATATCCTTATACTTAAAGTAGTTATTTCCCGGTGTGTGTGTGTGTGTGTGTGTGTGTGTGTATGTGTGTGTGTGTGTGTGTGTGTGTGTGGGTGTGTGTGTGGGTGGGTGTGGGTGTGTGTGTGTGTGTGTGTGTGTGTGTGTGTGTGTGTGTGTGTGTGTGTGTGTGTGTATGTGTGTGCATGTGTCCCGCTTATCTTAGGAATGGCCGATCAAAACTCGTATGAAATGGTACCAACATTTAGGTGAGTACGACATTCATCGATTGCCAAAAAATCAGCCCTAGTCACCTTTTACGTGCTTCGGGGCAAACGAGTTTTTCCGTGGGTCGCACTTTTGGCCGTGGGTCATGAAAACTTGTATGAGTAGTCTAACGATGCAAAAAATGCAGGACGTCATAGAGAGTGTACAAGACCCCAGTGGGAGTGTGCAAGACGTCATAGAAAGTGTGCAGGACCTCAATTGGAGTGTGCAGGGCGTCAAAAAAAGTGTGCAGGACTCTAGAAGGAGTGTGCAGGACGTCATAGAAGGTGTGCAGGACCCCAGTGGGAGTGTACAGGACGTCATGGAAAGTGTGCAGGACCCTGTGGTAGTGTGCAGGACGTCATGGAAAGTGTGCAGGATCCCATTGAGAGTGCGCAGGACGTCATAGAAAGTGTGCAGGACCCCAGTGGGAGTGTGCAGGACGTCATGGAAAGTGTGCAGGACCTCAGTAGGAGTGTGCAGGACCACAGTGGAAGTGTGCAGGACGTCATAGAAGGTGTGCAGGACCCAAATGGGAGGGTGCAGGGCGTCATAGAAAGTGTGAAGGACCTTAACGGGAGTCTGCAGGACGTCATAGAAAGTGCGCAGGTCCCCAGTGGAAGTGTGCAGGACGTCATTGAATGTGTGCGGGACCCCAACGGGAGTGTGCAGGGCATCATAGAAAATGCACAGGGCCCGGGTGGGAGTGTGCAGGTCATCAAAAGTTAGCAGGACTGCAGTGGGAGTGTGCAGGACGTCACCAAGAGTGTAGAATTTCAAAAAGGTTTTTTTATTTTTTTAATGCTAAATCTTAACCTTTTGTGGAGAAGAAAACAGATAGGAAAACATGAATCATGACTCTGAGAGAACTGGCCGCAATCGCCCCGCAATGGTACCGCAATCGTGCCTCTGCGGCCCCGGCCGGAGCCGCAGAGACACGATTGCGGTACGACTGCGGGACGATTGCGGGCAGCCACGACATTGCCGCAATATCCCCGCAATCGTGCCGCAATAGCGCTTTCGTCTCAGCTTTGGCGCTCCTGCTGAGCCTATAATTTTGTTTCCAAGCCATTTCTGCTATCACCAAGTCATTGGCCACGTCTTCTTGATTCTTACACAATCTCTACTGAATAAAGTATCCTCCCGTGGCCCATAGATTCAATTCACTTTCAGTAGCATTTTCCACACACTGGACGCCAAAGAATCGGCTGCCTAAACCACGAATACGTGCTATGTAGTTACGTTGGCACTATAGTTCATGAGAAAGCACAGCTACATGGTATTACATGCAGCTATTTGTTCCTACATACCTCTTCTCCGATGAACTTGTTGCAATCTTGAAAGTCTATTTACTTTTGGTATGGAACGATTACACTCAATTTTTTGTCACAGTCGAATTAATAAAATTTTTATTACTTCCACAGAGCAATTCAGGTCTATCCGAATGAGACTGCTCGCCCACGTGGCCGGTGGGCGTGTTGACCGGCCGCCGCGAAGGTTTTTTTGGATTCGTGAATCGATTACCACGAATATCAGACAAATTGGGAACAATATCCCAGTTAGCTGTATCTCAGTCGTCGGTCAGCTCGTCTGAAAAATGCCTTCGTGACGCCTAGTGCATACTTATCGCAACGAGCGACGCGGCATAATGCTTGTCATCTATATCGACCGAAAATCGATATTGCTGATATGCACTGTCGCGATCGCGCAACGCGGGAAGTATGCACTAGGTTTGACGTGTGCTCGTTGCGCAGGCTGACCGCGTGGGTAGAGAGTCTCATTCCGACAGGCTTTAGGTAATCAATGGGTGTCGTCTCAAAGTGAGAAAATCTTTGGTAAGAGACCAGAGACTAATAGACTTGGTATCATCCTAGTGGAGTGAAGATTCAACTTAAAGGCATCGTACGCGCTGAAAACCACTCACCGTTTTTTTCCATTCAAATGATTTTCTGGGCCCACCTTAGAACGTAGGGAGAGTTTGTACGGTTAGAAACGCCTTATTATAAAGATAAATGAGGTTGAATGACTCAAATTCCGTCAAAAGAGGCCGGCCGTCCGTCAGACATCTGACACAAATTGCTGTCAGCCATCATATATGTAAGTGATCAACAATTGATCCAGTACAACTGAGGGGAAGTTGATGGAATATACTATTTGATTGAGTGAAGAACGACTTTTCGACATACATTTATTAACCTTTCCTAATCCACAAATCACTTGAAAGAAAGATAAACTTCATCAGATCGTGAGATCGTTGGTCAACACAGCGATCTCTAACGATCGACTCTTCCTTTCTCAAAAGTCGATTGAGATATTTTCGGTTAGAAAAAGGGGTTTTCAATGCTTTTTTCGCGCATTTTTCAAAGTAGCTGTTATCCTGGGTACTAGAGCTCTCATTGTATGTGGAAAACTTGAAAACGAAATTCATCGTGAACGATGCCTTTAATGAAGGCAATTTAGGGGAGTAGCAACCGAAGAAGAGTAAACCTTTCGCTTGCAACACCTAATTAATATACCGGATTTTCTATTTTAGAAGCACATGCACTTCTAATCCTCAGGCCTCTATTTTAGATGTACAATACCGCCGCTATCAAAGGGGAAAAAATGGGCGAAATTTGCCAAGTGGGCAACTAAACCGTCTTTCGACCACAACTCGCCTCAAAGTGCTCCGTTTTAAATTTCGAAAACGCTGAAATGTACAGCACGTCGTGATCTAGTCGATAGTGTGATAATATTTTGCGAAATTTGAGAGCAACATTATTTTTCAAGGCGGAATACATTTTCATTTTGACCATGTTAGAGATCGCGTACGGTTGTTTTTGATCGAATGGGCTCATTATCTTGTGATAACATTATCTAATTCATAACTAACTTCATATTAAGAAAGCGTTTTCATCAGCGAATTCCAAATTTGCCTTATATAGTTAGATAGATTGTGGCACGGTGAACATTTTGGTTCTTTCGAAATTAAAAACGGAGCACTTTGAGGCGTGTTGGGGTCGAAAGGCGCTTTAGTTGCCCACTTTGACCGTTTCGCCGTTCGTTTTCGTTTGAAAGTTCGTCGAACGAAATTTTTTCAGATTCCAGTCGTTCGAAATTTCGTCGAACGAAATTTTTTCAGATTCCAGTCGTTCGAAATTTCGTCGAACGAAATTTTTTCAATTTTCGTTCGTTCAAAATCCGATTTTTCGAAATTTTTTCGAAATTCGTTCGTTCGGAATTTTTTCGAAGGAAAATTTTTTATTTTTCGTTCGTTCGAAATGTTTTCGAACGGAATTTTTTCATTTTTCGTTCGTTCGAAAAGATCTCGAACGAAAAAATTTCGATTTTCGTTCGTTCGAAATTTTTTTTCGAAATTGTACAACTATACAATAATCCTCTACATCGAGAACTTGCCCACTGAAAAACATAGAAAACTAGAATACGGCTTTCTATCGTGGACACAGCCTCTGAAAAGTTTTGAAAAAAATCCGCTTATCCCTGGAAACACACGCGAGAGAGCTATGGGACCTCGGCTTGGCACAGAGTGTGCATATTATAGAGCTCAGGTTCATGAATTCAGGTACTCTGCTTATCTTGGCCAAATTCCGGTCCGCAATTGCGTTTCGACACGCTTTGCGGCCGCAGGCTCCCGAGTCAGAAAAGCTTCCAGCGCCGCAGACGTTGATCTGCTGACTCTATGTGGGCTTTGGAAATTGGAAACGAAGAAAAATTGGAGAAAATTGTATAAAAAAGCCATATCGAGTCGGCTTTAGCGCTGGAAAACCGACTGACTCGGGAGCGTGCGGCCGCAAAGCGTGTCGAGACCCAATTGCGGACCGGAATTTGGCCCAGATAAGCGCAGTAAGTGTGATCGAATGTGCTCAAAAAATTCAGAAGCTCGAAACTCAAAAAGCTTCTTAAGCTCAAAAAACGATTCCAAACTTTCACGCAAAAAAAAAGATTCGAAACTTCGTCAACATAAACGCTTATAAAACTGAGGAGGATGAATGTGTCAGTGTTTCCCTAAGAGAGGTAATGAATTTTGAGAAAAGAAAGAGATACGCTTTCGTTCGAACAGAACTGAAAGGCGAAGACGAGTGAATGACAAGCGAGCCGGGTTGAGTGGATCGATAAATGGGATGGCTGTATTCAGCGACACTGTGATTTAGCCGCAGTAGCTCCGCAGTAGTACCGCAATCATTGTGGCGCTATTGCGTTGTTTGACACAAGTGCGAGCCCACTGCATCGTCATTGCGGTACGAATGCGGAACTATGGGGACTGCGGCACGGTTGCGGTACTACAGCGGCCAGTTCTCTCAGAGGAGAAGCGTGCGACGCGTTTTGAGATCGACGCAGAACTCCTGAGACATTTTCTTGCCAGTTTTAGGAAACAAGCAGCAGCTCCACTTCCGCACCTTCTCTGTTCGCCACTCATTGCAACCGCTCAGTCATTTCGATTCCCTAACATCCGAAAACCAGTTTTATATATGTTGCAAGACTGAGCTTATCAAAATCTGCACCACAAAAACATTAACAACCACCTACTAATTTCATTCATTTAGAACAAGGGCATGATGTTGGTCAACTAGGGAAACATCATATAAAATGAGAATGCGTTTGTCTTTATCATGGTAGAGACGGTAAAGCGAGAATGATCGCTTGTGAACTTTACAAATCGTAGGAAAGGGCAGTGGGTAGGGGTTGTGAATTTTATGCCGGTAGCAACCGACGATTTACCGCTGGCTTCTTATGTTTTGCTTTTTGATCCCACATTTTGATACAACCACGGCCTGCTGTAAATGTACGGCACCCTGCTCTGGTCAGGAGAGTTCACACGTACAGCAACTTTCGGGTAGACAGAAGTCAGTCACCACCGTTCTAACAAACTAATCCGTCTCAGGTTGTTGGCTCATGCAAAAGTTTCTGTGAGCGAAAACTTCGCTAGGTCTCGCTAGTATATATATATATATATACATATATATATATATATATATATATATATATATATATATATATATATATATATATATATATATATATATATATATATATATATATATATATATATATATATATATATATATATATATATATATATATATATATATATATATATATATATATATATATATATATATCCTTATACTTAAAGCAGTTATGTCCCTGATGTTTGTATGTATGTATGGTGTCCGTTTTCATTTTAGTCTGAGGAATGGTCCAGGGGGCTGGCGGTGCAGGATTTGCGGCCTCGATGGAGAATGGGATTTCGATTCGCGCGGGGTGATCTACCGTCGCAGCCCCATCCATTCATCAGACTAAAATGATTGCGCGAACTCTATGTATGTATGTGTGTGTGTGTGTAATTGTGTTTTCCCGTGAATCTTCGGAATGGCCGATCAAAACAGGGATGAAATGGTACCAACATTTGCGTGGGTGGGACACTCATCGATTACCAAAAAATCAGCCTGAATCACCTGTTGCGCGCCTCGGGGCCACCGAGTTTGTCCGTGGGGCGCAATTTTAGCCGTGGGTCATGAAAACCTTTATGAGTCATCCAGCGGTACGCTCTAATCACGGCGACAGGTCTTCGGTAATATTTTACGGGACGATGTACAGAATCTCGGGTTTGATGAGTCTGCAGGGCAGCAGTGGTAGTGTGCAGGACCACAGTGGGGCTGTGCAGGCCGTCATAGTAAGTGTGCAGGACCCCAGTGGGAGTGTGCAGGACCCCTGTGGGAGTGTGCAGGACGTCATAAAAAGCGTGCAGGACCCCAGTGGGAGTGTGCAGGTCGTCATAGGAAGTGTGCAGGACCCCAGTGGGACTGTGCAGGCCGTCATGGTAAGTGTGCAGGACCCCAGTGGGAGTGTGCATGTCGTTATAGGAAGTGTGCAGGACCCCAGTGGGACTGTGCAGGCCGTCATGGTAAGTGTGCAGGACCCCTGTGGGAGTGTGCAGGACGTCATAAAAAGCGTGCAGGACCCCAGTGGGAGTGTGCAGGACCCCAGTGGGAGTGTGCAGGACCCCTGTGGGAGTGTGCAGGACGTCATAAAAAGCGTGCAGGACCCCAGTGGGAGTGTGCAGGTCGTCATAGGAAGTGTGCAGGACCCCAGTGGGACTGTGCAGGCCGTCATGGTAAGTGTGCAGGACCCCAGTGGGAGTGTGCGGGACGTCATAGAAAGTGTGCAGGACCCCAGTGGGAGTGTGCAGGACCCAAATGGAAGTGCATTAAGGTGGGCACGACATTTATCGATTACCAAAAAATCAGCCCGAGTCACCTCTTACGTGCCTCGGGGCAACCGAGTTTGTCCGTGGGGCGCACTTTTGGCCGTGGGTCATGAGAACTTCTACGAGTCGTCTAGCGATGCAAAAAATGCAGGACGTCATAAAAAGTGTGCAGGACCCCAGTGGGAGTGTGCGAGACGTCATAGAAAGTGTGCAGGACCTCAATTGGAGTGTGCAGGGCGTCAAAAGAAGTGTGCAGGACCCTAGAAGGAGTGTGCAGGACGTCATAGAAGGTGTGCAGGACCCCAGTGGGAGTGTACAGGACGTCATGGAAAGTGTGCAGGACGTCACAGAAAGTGTGCAGGACCCTGTGGTAGTGTGCAGGACGTCATAAAAAGCGTGCAGAACCCCAGTGGGAGTGTGCAGGTCGTCATAGGAAGTGTGCAGGACCCCAGTGGGAATGTGCAGGCCGTCATGGTAAGTGTGCAGGACCCCAATGGGAGTGTGCAGGACGTCATAAAAAGCGTGCAGGACCCCAATGGGAGTGTGCATGTCGTTATAGGAAGTGTGCAGGACCCCAGTGGGACTGTGCAGGCCGTCATGGTAAGTGTACAGGACCCCAGTGGGAGTGTGCAGGACGTCATAGAAAGTGTGCAGGACCCCAGTGGGAGTGTGCAGGACGTCATGGAAAACGTGCAGGAGTCCAGTGGGAATGTGCAGGACGTCATAGAAAATGTGCAGAACCCAAATGGGAGTGTGCAGGACGTCACAGAAAGTGTGCAGGACCCCAGTGGGAGTTTGCAGGACCCAAATGGAAGTGCGCAGAACGTCATAGAAAGTGTACAGGACCCCAGTGGGAGTGTGCAGGACCCAAATGGGAGTGTGTAGAACGTCGGAGGAAGTGTGCAAAACCCCAGTGGGAGTGTGCAGGACCCAAATGGAATTGTGCAAAACGTCATGGAAAGTGTGCAGGACCCCAGCAGTAGTGTCCAGAACGTCGTAGAAAGTGTGCAGGATCCCAATGGGAGTGTGCATGACCCAAATGGGAGTATGCAGAATGTCATAGAAAGTGTGCAGAACGTCGGAGGAAGTGCGCAGGACCCCAGTGAGAGTGTGCAGGACCCAAATGGTAGTGTGCAGGACGTCATACGAAGTCTGCAGGACTCCAGTGGGAGTGTGCATGTCCCAAATGGGAGTGTGCAGAATGTCATAGAAAATGTGCAGAACGTCAGAGAAAATGTGCATGACCACAGTGGGAGTTTGCATGACCCAAATGGGAGTGTGCAGAATGTCATAGAAAGTGTGCAGAACGTCGGAGGAAGTGTGCAGGACCCCAGTGAGAGTGTGCAGGACCCGAATGGAGGCGTGCAGGACATCATAAAAACTGCGCAGGTTCCAAGTAAGAATGTGCAGGACGTCATGGAATGGGTGCTGTACCCCAGTAGGTGCGTGCAGGACGTCGTGAAATGTGTTAAGGACCCAGGTGGGAATGTGCAGAACGTCATAGAGAGTTAGCAGGGCCGCAGTGGAAAAGTGCAGGACGTCATGAAGAAAGTAGAATTGAATCAGCGAGATTTTCTCAATTTTTCATGCGAAATCTTAGCCTTTGTGTAGCGAAGAAAACAGATAGGAAACTATGTATCTTGAGAAGCGTGCAACGCGTTTTGAGGAGTACGCGAAACTCTGGAGACACTTCCTCGCCAGTCTGACGAAACAATCAGCAGCTCCACTTCCGCATCATCTCTGTTCGTCACTCAATACAACCGCTCAGTCATTTTGATTCACTAACTTCGATAAACCAGTTTTATATATGTTGAAAGTCTGAGCTTATCAAAATCTGCTTCACAAAAACGTAAAAATCAACGGACATAATTCATTTATTGAGAACAAAGGCATGGTGTTGGTCAACAAGGGAAACCACATCTAAAATGCGAGTGCTTTTTTCTCAACATGACAGGGATGGTAGAGCGAGAATAATAGCTTGCGTACATTACAGAAGGAAGAAGTCGTAAATAAGATGCCGGTAACAACCGACGATCTACCGCTAGCTTCTTATGTTTTGCTTTTTTTATGCCACCTTTTTTATACCCTACGCCCTGCTATAAATGTCCGGCAGTCAGTTCTGCTCAGGAGAGTCCATACGGACACCAACTTTCGGATATACGGAAGGCAGTCAACACCGTTTTGTCAGAATAATCTGCCTCAGGAAGCTAGCGGACGTGAAAATTTTTTGAGCGAATACTTCGCTAGGTCTCGCTAGTATATATATATATATATATATATATATATATATATATATATATATATATATATATATATATATATATATATATATATATATATATATATATATATATATATATATATATATATATATATATATATATATATATATATATATATATATATATATATATATATATATATATATATATATATATATATATTCTCTTTTGAAGTATATGTACTTCTAATACCCAGACCCTATTTATATGTGCATACTTCTATTAGAGGTGTACTTCTAATAGAGGGTGTACTTCTATTATTCGGCGCAATTTTTTGAATTTCCAATGCTAGACTCTTCAGATTTCATGATTTCCAGTATAACACCAAATACTTGTATTTAATACAATTTCAGACTAGGCTCAATCGAATTGATGCTTCCACAATCTCTGATATCATATATTCACACCTTTCCCAAGTTAATTTCTTTCAAAAAATGTATTAAGTTCGCTTTCGATTTTGTTGACACGTGCTTCATCGACTTGTTGGGCTTAAAAACAATTTAAAGGCAGTGTCCACGATAAAAACCATGTTTTTTTGGTGGAGATCGGCAGATGCAGGGCCTAGTGCAACCCTAACGTTGAAAAAAACTAAGAAAAATGAGCTCGGAACGGTCCCCTACGGACCCAAAGTTGAACACCCGTCAGCTCGTCACCCCCAGATGCACTTTCCACGCCCACCGACGTGAACAAATGAAAGCTCGAGATCGTGAGATGAGCGATGATTTCCAGTCATTAGCCCCGTTCTTCCCTTCATTCTCAAGTTCTCTCCTTACTCAGGTCAGCTCGCATACATCGGCTGCAAAAGACGGAAGTTACAAGCCTCGGACAACTGGCCATGTTCCACCATGTCTCCTTAGCTCAATTTTCGAGGGACCATAACTCCGTTCCTAGAAGGTCTTGTACGATTCCAAAAACATAATTCGAATCAGCATGGGACCGTCTTCAAGATAGGCGAAAAAGCAGAAAAACGATTCTCATCGTGAACACTGCCTTTAAAGGCAGCGTTCACGATGAACATCATCGGTGACTTTCCACAGTAAAATGATAGGATAGGAGGATTCTAGGCTACCAGTGTCGAAAAAACGGTAAAAAACGCAAGGAGCGGGAAAATAACAGCTGCAAAAAAGCGTTTTGGTGTCCCAGAACTGCCCGGTGCTCCACTTTCGCCCCCTCGGAATGAACAAATGAAGACTCAGATTACAGGAATGATCAAGTCAAGAAAGTGCTGATAAGTGAGCTGATCGATTCATTGCACTGATAGGCATCATCCTTCACAGCGGTCAATTCCTCCACTCTCAAAAATCAGCGTAAAAAAGGGAGGGCCTATTTTGGCTCAAAAACGCGTCTTTCGCGTGCTTTTTAAGCATGTCTTGCTATACAGGGCACCAGACCTTCCGTAACCGAGGTGATATCGGAAGTGAAATTTATCGTGAACACTGCCTTTAAATGATTGCTTTTCAAGCCGACCAGAGCGATTGAAAAGCGCGCTTCTTGAACGACATAACAACAGATTTTCCATAAGCGAGTTCTTTGCGTCCACAATCCACTCTAGGTAAAGTCATTGGTGGTTTCTGATTTCGTCGTCGTATAAGCGATTTCTCTACATAAATGATCCAGTCATCGTAACGCTGGGGAATCTTGGTTTTTCAAGCACCGCTAAAGTCAACGTCTAGGACCAAAACAAGTCGACTTTGCTCGACTTAAACCCAATCAAACAAAAATAATTGTAAAGAACTTAAATAAACTCCGTGCATTTGCCGCGAACAACACCATTGTCGAACTTTAGCTCTGCGATTTTTAGTTGTCATTTGAAGTTCGCTGTGATTTCATCGTAAGTTGTTCCACACAAGTAATCTTTGACCAAGAAAGGGATGGCCGATATTTTTTTGTGAATATTCAAACCTCGCATTATTTAAAAAAAATCTCGGGCAAACTGGTCTCTCTCAAATGCCACATTCGTGTTGCCAATCACTTACCCAAGTACCGGGGATCCCCTCCGGAAAGAGGTGTACTTCTAAAAGAGGTGTACTTCAAATAGAGGGTGTACTTCTAATACTCAGCCTTCCCTTTTAGGTGTACTTCTAATAGAGGAAATACGGTATTGTGGTGCGCGCGAAGCGAGCACCTGATTTGGAAAAGGATTGCTTCTGCGCACACCCCTCATTCCAGAATCTTGGTTCGGAAGAAATCTTGAAACAAGGGACTTTCACAAAAGATAGAACAGTAAGGGTTCTCAACATTACCCAAATTTCAGAGATAAAAAAAAATATTTGCTTTCAATAGAAATGGAGTGATAACGTGATAAGACTCAATAGAACTCGAGAGACGTTGTGCCTCAGGTCCATCAGGGACCATATGCTCCGTGTGCGGAACACAAATTGGAGTGCGCCAAGCGCTTTATAAAGTGGGCGGTTCCCAACTTGGAGTGCGTAGAGCGCCGAGAAAAGTGGACGGGGCTTGAAAGGGAGTGCTCAGTGGGCCGGGACGAGTGGTCGGGACCCAACTGGGAGTGCGTAAGGAGCCGAAAGAGGTGGCCGGAATCCAACTAGGAGTCCACAGAGCGTCGAGAACTGTGGACGGGACCCAAGTGGGAGTGCACAGCGCGCCGGGAAAAGTGGTTGGGTCCCAACTGGGAGTCCACAGAGCGTCGAGAACTGTGAACGGAACCCAAGTGGGAGTGCACAGCGCGCCGGGAAAAGTGGTTGGGGCCCAACTGGGAGTCAACAGAGCGCCGGGAACTGTGGACGGGACCCAAGTAGGAGTGCACAGCTTGCCGGTAAAAGTGGCGCGGAACCCAACTGGGAGTCCACAGAGCGCAGGGAACTGTGGACGGGACCCAACTGGGAGAGGGCAGGGCGCTGGGGAAAATAACGTGTGCTCTACAATGCCGAGTAGGTGCGATGGGCAGAAAGGCCATGAACGTCCTGTTTTCGGATCTATCCTAGAAGGGGGGGGCACCCAAGACTTATAGATAGAAATGAAGAAAAACCCTGATAAAAAATTCCTGATAGTGCTATCAATCATTGTTTTTATAGAAGCTCCACAGAAGTACTTAATTAATCCCCTTTCACACATGCCCGACCGGCGTCGGACGACTCGCTATCGAAAACGTACCATCTGTCTACTCTATCCTATCCATCTTATCTATCCTGACTTATCAAACTCGATAACGAGTCGTCCGACTTCGGCCGGCAAACTATGAAAGGGGCTTTAGCAATCGGTGGTTCATTTAACTTGCCTTGAGTCGTCGGTGGCCCCTCTCCCCGTCTAGGATAGTGCCCTGTTTCCTTCTTCTATCTTTTAAGGAAACCTTCGTTAAAATGAAATGAAATTATCTAACTGTTTTGCTCCGCTACGAGAGGTTGATGATTTGGCATAACATTATTTATGAGAAACTCGTTAAAAGAAGTGAAATACCTGGTGCATTTGATTTATCATGGGATTTAACTTAGAAGAAACGCTAAAAGCTCAATGAAATGATGTACCGTAGATTCGGATGCGCGCTTTCTTACTAAAAATTGAAAATTGGGGTTGGTTTTGACAGGCCAAATCACGAGCGTCTTACTGAGCCTACACAAACATATTCGTCGAAAAAATGAAAATTATGGTGGGAGCCACAACATAATTTTTCAAGGAGCTCAGACTAGCAAACTTCGACTGTGAGCAATCAATAGTTTTCAGAGAGCGCGTGATTTGGCCTTTCAAAACGACACTCAATTTTCAATTTTTGGTAAGAAAGCGCACATCCGAATCTACTTGGGGCTGTTTTAGTGGTTGCGGCTCTCAATTTTGGTGGTTGCGGCTCTCAGTCACAACAGCGACAAACCAGGTCTGAAGAAGGTGCTATGCACCGAAAGCTAACCAGAGAGCAGAAGTTCAAGAAGGAAGTTTAGCGAGTTTTTTGGAAGACACTTTTTCTCGACGAACTTTCGCGAACTTTTGCAGATTTCGAGCCTCTTTCGAACAATAAACATTTCAATAAGCTATGTAATGTTTCAAAGTCGTGAACTTTTTTCGCACTTTTCAGTTTCGCACCAAAAAAATATATACCTGCTCATCACCAAGTTTTTGAGCTATTTCTCTAGTAATAGTTAGGAATGTTTGCCACCACTGTTTCCATTCCCGAGATATATCATCCAGGAAGTTCTGCTTTGAAGATCAAGCACGTGGCTCTTGCGTCGGCTGCGCGCTCGAATACAAGGAATGCAGGGGATCAATGTTCTATCCGGGTTCACAGTGCTGACTCTCATGGTGAAAGAAATTTGATTCAGGTTTCTCTTGCCACAATCATGTCAAATAATCACCTTTTACAATAGGGTACAGTCCACTCCTTTTCGAGTAGTAGTGAAGAAGCAGAGTTCCATCCGACTGCGGCTCACATCGAAATGAAGGTCCGCGCAGTTTCGTTTGGTAAACTACATGATCGATGAAATAATGAAGGGAGTCAAGAGAGTCCAAGAAACCCTAAATTCATGCCACCAGTTGTGTACTGATCGCTTCTATATTTTACATGACTTCTGTGGCCTTACTTCCAAGTCGCTTGCCATAGCACGCAAAAGCTCGTCCCATCCTGTTTCCATGGTGAACTGAATAAGAAATCCGCCGTATGCCTCCCAGACCTCTTCCACGGGAATTCCTAAAAAAACAAAATCGAAAACTCCCAAGAGTTAGTTAACGCAAGCAGACATATCGTAATTATGTACCAATGATGTTAGCCATAGAATTGACCAGTCTCATCGTCTCAATGTCATTATAGTAGTGGTCGATTTTGCTTTCAGTTCCTTCCTCAAATTTTGACATTTCCCTGGAAACTTTCTTGATAAGTTTGTGTTACACACGGACATATATAAATACTTGAAAAACAGCTTCGAAGATCACTTAAAAAACGCTCAATTTCGCTGAAGGAGACTGATATGTACATACCCTCTACTTCCCCACAACTCGCACTAAGTTCGGCAGCAGTTTGAATTGCGTTCCGTGTGTGCGCTGCGGTTCGTGGAACACTTTGTGCTGTGGGTGGCCGTTCATGGGTGGCAGCCAAGTGCCGCTCAATCAATGTAACGGGAATTAACGGTCGTCGTAATCATAAGTTTTCCCCCACTGTCGACCAATTTCAGTGATCTTCTTTTTCTATTCCTTGCTACTATTCCATATTCGATATTCTCTGCTTCCATTCGACCTCTGCCTACAATCAGGATGAATGTTTTCTATTCCCATTGTTTGTCGAAGTGATTAATTGTTTAATATTTTGTTTTTATCCACATAAACATTCATCGTCAACATTTAACAGTTTAAAACTAAATGCTAACAAAAAAACATAAGTAAAAACATTGATAAGTTCATAATTATTTATTTAAAACAATTCTTCAATGAAGAAGGCAACTAGTGTTAAAATTATATTCAAGAATTTGTTCTGAGTAAATAATTATTAACTTATTAAAGTATTTAATTAATTATGTTTTTTTCTAAGCATTTAGTTTTAAATTGTTGAATGTTGGTGATGAATGTTTATATGGATAAAAATAAATTAATAAATAATTAATCACTTCGATAAACAATGGAAATGGAAAAAAACTCACCCTGATTGTAGGCAGAAGTCGAATAGAAGCAGAGAATATCGAATATGGAATAGTAGCAAGGAATAGAAAAAGAAGAGCACTGGAATTGGTCGACAGTGGGGGAAAACATATGATTACGACGACCGATAATTCCCGTTACATTGATTGACCTGCACTTGGTTGCCACCCATGAACGGCCACCCACAGCACAAAGTGTTCCACGAACCGCAGCGCACACACGGAACGCATTCCAAACTGCTGCCGAACTTAGTGCGAGTTGCGGGGAAGTAGAGGGTATATAGTGTTTTCCTTGAAAAGGTATTTGTGCGCTCAAGTCCACTTTCCATCCTAAAATTGACTGTGCTCGTCTCCTGAACATCAATCACGGGGAAACCAAATGCACCACAGAATCTTCGAGCGCTTCACTTGATAAAACACATTCATTTTTGAACCCATTCACTGCAAACCCTCGAATAAAACTTGATAGATCAGAACATCACATGCAATTTTTTCCGAACTCACACAATCTTTAGCCACACTTCTCTTCCATACTTTCGGTTTACCAGCTGTCGGAAACTCTCATGTATCCAACCGAACTAAAACAACAGATAACATTCCGAACTCCATGTGAAAGCGAGGAAAGCACTAATAAATCAGATTAACAGGAATGAAACAGAAAATATTTTTTTTTCCAGACTTGAATCAAGTGAGTGTTTGAACATCATTCAATATCCACTTACCATGGCCGAGGCCGAACGAAATATGTGGTGAGGTTTACCAATTGCGTGACATGCCAAGGCTCAAGAGCACGAATGACTAATGACAACCATGTGAATAGTCTAGTCGGTCATCTACTTATCTCTTTATTTAATGAAATGGGCAAAAGTTAAATGCCCGTGACGGGGTGCACATACTTCATGGGAGGGTATGAAACTGCAAGCTAGTGTTGAGAAAAACCATTATTGAATTCCTTACAAAAGTAACGATTTGATAGTGGTCAAAAAAAGTTTCAAAAATGTCTTGAAATATCTTTAAAAAATGATTTGGCGTAAAATAGCCTGGAGCAATAAAAAAAGCTAGGAAATGAAGTGAAATAACTAAAAATGCGATTTGGTGGTCGATCATTTCACAAGCTTCTCCTTTGAACTTATCAAAGCGAAATCAAGCACGATATGGAATGGAGCGTTACGTCCACCGAGCTTGACCTATGCTGATTCCCTTATTGCAGCTTCCAAAAGTGGCTTAATATTTTGGTTGTGCGCTTGATTTCGCTTTGATAAGTTCAAAGGAGAAGCTTGTGAAATGATCGACCACCAAATCGCATTTTTGGTTATTTCACTTCATTTCCTAGCTTTTTTATTACCCCCAGGCTATTTTACGCCTAATCATTTTTGAAGATATTTCAAGACATTTTTGAAACTTTTTTTTGACCATTACCAAATCGTTACTTTTGCCAGGAAGCTAAATTTTCGGAAATTTCACTTGTTTTTCCTAAAGGTTCCCTTTCTGACTTCAATTTTGCTCAACAATATCCACTTCGGAATGATGAAACATCTAACAGACGATATTGTTGTATGAGTACAATTTTTGAAACTGATAACTCAAAACCATAAAAAATACCACTCATTGCCGCATTTTGTGCAACATGTAAGAACTCGATATTATTGAGCATTAACATTTGATCTTGCATGATGAGAAGAGTTTCCCAAACAACTGACTTATTGTTAGAGCCATCAACAATCAAAAATCATTGCGGCAATTTGTGCAACAAGCGAAAAAATCAATATTATTGACTGGTATTTATCGATAATGACTGACGAGCAAAGTTCCCCCACCAAGGAAACCAATCCCACCAGCAATCACACAGCATTTAGTGCAAAAAGCGCGAAAATCGATAATATTAATTATCGATCGATGAAGTGTCATGAATACGAATTCTGGCAAGTTCAGTACTCACCTCCGACGACCTGTGTTGATTGGCTGCAGATTCACCCACACACCTTGGTCTCCACAGCCGTAGCAGAAACAAAGCAGTTTTTGTGCTCCACGGCTAATTCAGTATGTAAACCCACTATTTTGAGGTACCCTTCAAAGTTAAAGGCACTGTTCGCGATAAACTTCATCTTCGGATTTTCATGACAAACGCTTCTCGTGGCTCTCAGAAGCAGAACAAAAAAAAATCGTCTCCCAAAAAAACGGGACGAAAAGCTACCCAGGAGCCGCAAAACGGCTTAGAAAAAGTGGGCAAACCCCGCCGCTGTGGGCAAGTCCCGCCCCTTTCCGCCCCTCGACGTAAACAAAGGAACACTCGAAATCGTGAGTTCAGCCATGGTTTTTGATCAAAAGCCCCGTTCTTCCCTTCATTCTCAACTTCTCTCTTGACTCAGGTCAGCTCGCATACATTGGCTGCAAAAGGCGGAAGTTACAAGCCTCGGACAACTCGTCCACTATTTTTCCTAGCTCAATTTTTGAGGGACCATAACTCCATTCCCAGAAGGTCTTGTATGATTCCAGAAGCATCATTGGAATCAGAATGGGACCTGTTTTAAGATAGGCAAAAAAACAGAAAAGCGATTTCTATTGCAAGCAGTGCCTCTAAGGTATCAAGTTCAAAATGAAATAGGAGCGACCTGCATCCATTTCCAGCCTCCTGTCCAAAAATGAGCTCCCTAGCAAAACTTTAAGTGTACCAACAAGATCGTGTACGCCGTCTGAAAAAAAGGAGATTAACAAAAAAAAAACGCGCGGTCTTTCACTTTTTACTCGAAAACCAGTGAACCATTCTAAGCCATTTAAGGGGTGGTATTATCAACTTTTTGCGCTGTTTTCAATACAATTCAGCCCTAATATCTATGTTCACTCCAAACTGAGATTTCGAAAAAGGGGTTGCGCGCGTGGCCGATTCAAAACCAAATCTGGTGCGCGCTTCGCGCGTACCACAATATCAGATGCTCCTAAAGTCGCAGTCAAACCTGAAGGACGAAATCTGAAATTTCCACATTGTTGTGAAGCAGACTCACCCTATATAACACCTGCCGAGTGCGAGCTCTCAATTCCTCCGAATAAGCGAGACATAGGAGAAAGCCACTCTAGGGCGCCTACTCAGAACTTTCCAGCCTAGCTTGTTGCGTCTAATTAGCCCGATTCCTTGTTACATGCGTCTTTACAGGGTAGAAATCGTCACTTCTTGTCACTTGCACGTTTGAAAGGCGCAAGTAACATACGAGGGGGCGTGTATGGTAAGTGCGTCTTTCGGAAGAGACCACAAAGGCGCAAGTAACAAACCGTTTAGACGCAAGAAAGCTACTCAAATTGTTTATGAAGAGTGCGTCTTTCACAACTGATCGATTTCTCGTTGATAACCACTACATTTCACCTTCCCCCGATAAGTTCACGTGTTTCGCTGACAAGAAAACGTTCTCAGCTTTTCATTTTGTTCGTGATTCTGCTAACTATATTTGCTTTACTCTCTCTCACTCTCTCTCTGTGTATGAGTGTACATTAGAGTGTTGCCCGAATATTCGTTTATTCGAATAATATTCGAACATTCGAATATTCGAATAATTCGAATATTCGAATATTCAAAGAAGTGGATTATTCGGGTTATTCGAATAATCGAATATTCAAAGAAGTGGAATATTCTTTTATTCGAATATTCGAATATTCAAAGAAGTGAAATATTCGGTTTATTCGAATATTCAGCACGAATAATTTGAACATTCGACAAGATCGCACTCATTTTGCCCTGCTTTTACATTTCAAACATCTTAGCGTAGTGACTACTAATTTCTCACAATTCTTCGGTACCTCATAAATATAAAGTTATTGTGCTTATCTGGGTTAAATTCCATTCCGCAATTGCGTCTCGACGCGCTTTGCGGCCGCACGCGCTCGAGTCAATCGAGTTTCCAGCTCCAGAGCCAACACGATATGGCTTTTTTTGTACAGTTTTCTTCAATTTTGTTTAGTTTCCAGTTTCTAAAACCCACCTAGAGTCAACAGATCCGCAGCTGCGGCGCTGGAAACTCTTCCGACTCGAAAGCGCGCGGCCGCAAAGCATGTCGAGGCGCAATCGCGGACCGGAGTTTGACCCAGATAAGCAGAGTATAGCAGGTATTTCTAATATATTAAATGGCTCGCAGGATTTTGTCAAAACGCTAGAAATGCCCATTTCACCTTTAGTTATAGAGACAATTCTAAATCTTGAGCGGCTCAAAAGTATAGCAACACTTGAGCAACATGGAAATTTCCTACGATGATGACCAGAATGAGCCATTTTCATGAGTATTTTCATGAAACTGGCTCGAGGTGATGCTATTTGTCTATTTTCCCGGTGAACTTCACCTGAATTCTGACGCAAAAGCCCAAGTTCTCTCCTTCCATAATGCTGGACGTGGAATTCGATGGTTTCCAGCCACCTAGGACGACTAGCTGGATGTATCGTCGATCACTGCTCGAGAGATCGCCGCGTCGAACACATGGGGCACGCACGCAAACGAGGAGGTAGTGATAGGATCATCACCTTCTCGCTTGCGTGCGTGCCACATGTGTTCGACGCGGCGCTCTCTCGACCAGTGATCCACCATAGTCTCAAGTTCGCGCCAGATCCTGAGCCACTCAACGTCTGTTGTCGCCCAGACGTCTCATGGAGCTGGGAAGCGAGATATTACACGGCGAGTTCCCAGTGACATGGCGTCGGTCTCAACGACTAACTACGAATTGTCGCTGAGTTTTTTCGAATCGTCGCTGAGATTCCGGAGTAGGGCACGGATAAGCAGCACTAGGAAGTTCGCCATCGCATAAACCGCGCATAACTCAACTGAACTCAGCTAAGCTAAACCAAACTAGACCGAAGCAGACCACAAATGTGGCGGCAATTTAGCGGGTATTTTGCGGCTATTTCACGGCGAGCATTATTTGGCGACTATTTCGCAGCCAGCATCATTTGGCGGCTATTTCGCGACTATTACTCGGGAAAAAGGCATTTTGCCTCTGTTTCGCGGCTATTTCTCGGTCAAAACTCACAAGGGAACCACAATAAGTCATAGTGATCATTCCAAATGAAATGTATATTTCTAGAACCATTTTTGGACGAAAAGTCCGACTACGCCCATCGCAGCTGCCTAGACCCACTCTGAAAAAAGTTATGAGCGTTTTTTAAAGCTTCGCGGCAAGGTAAGGGAATTATGGAATTTATGGAATTTTTAGGGTGTTTTAAATTTTTTTCCTGATTTTGCTAAAAACGTATGTAGGGGTAATCTGGGGTGCTGAACACGAATCTGGGGTTCGCATCTAGAAATTTTAAGGTTTACTGTAGGTTACGGTAGGTAACATGTCATTTAGGAGGCAAAACCTATCTCAATAGTCCGATAATCGACAAATGGACATCGAATTCGTATTCAGCACCCCAAATAACCCCCACATAGAAACTTTGAGACAAATCTGAGACTTTGACCAAACTACCGTATACCCACCGTAATCTACCGTAAGCTGTCGGAAATCGATAAACTGACATCAGATTCGTGTTCAGCACTCCAAATAACCCCCAGAGAAATAATTTGAGAATGGTCTATAGTAGCACTTCAGAAATTGTCAAAAGTCGCGATTTGCCGTAAAATTCTCCCCCGATGGGAAGCTGTGAACGAATACAGTCGAAAACTTCGAAAAGTCAATAAATGAATCTCAGATTCGTGATCAGCACCCCAAATAACCCCCGGAGCAATTTTTAAGTCAAATCTGGAATATTTTTCTAAAACGCTTCGAGAGCCCTCTTAATTGGTATAAATAAACGCCCAACCGAAAATCCGTACAAGCCCAAAACGCTATTCGTCTGCGCAAAGTTTGGAAATTGTTTCTTCAACCAAACTTTGCTTAGTGGGGTAGTATTGGGCGCTGAACACGATTATGAGGTCCGTTTCCGGATTTTCGTAAGAATAATGCGCTTTTTGGAGAGTACAATAAGTACGAAAATCAGAGAAAAAATGCCTGTAACTTTTTTCAGAGTGGGTGGCAGCTGCGATGGGCATATTCGGACTTTTCGTCCGAAAATGGTTCTAGAAAAGTACATTTCATTTGGAATGGTCACTATGACTTATTGTGGTTCCCTTGTCAGAGTACACGCTCGCAAACGTGGTTGAGATAACCACGGAAATATAATGGTATGGCTCAGAACACAACGCCTACGCATTTTGAAGCGTCAAAAACGACCCACAATGACGCTACACGTGTGAGAAGTTGGCCCCGCCCCCGTATCTGCCCGCCCTTGCATTTGCGTCCTCCTCTAAGAAAGGGGTTCTGGGCTGTTCCCACCATCGGCGACGCTTATGGGTGGTACAATGAGTACAATAAGTGAGCCATACACATCGACAATGGTGGGAATGGCCCAGCACTCCTGTTTGGGGAGGACGCAAATACGAGGCGGCCTGATACAGGTGCGGGCCCCACTCCTCAGTCGTGTAGCGTCACTTGTGGTCGTTTTTGACGCTTCAGAATGCGTAGGCGTTGTATTCTGAGCCATGCCATTCAACTTCCGTAGTTAGTATCTCAACCATGCTTGCAATCGTGTATGCTGCCTTTAAGTGATAAGAGTGCAGCCGGTTCAATTACCCAAGTATGCAGTACATGGGCCCCGCCCAGCATCTGGATGCCCTGCCCATCCGGTGGCGGCCTCAGTGGAGGTTGGGCGACCTAGCCGCGACGCGTGGGTCTACCGACTACGCTTCGTGACGGTGTGTCGACCGCGACGCGTGTCGGTTTGCCGACCGCGACGCGTGTCGGTGTGCCGACCGCGATGCGTGTAGGTGTGCTGACCGCGATGCGTATCGATGCGCCGGGCGCGACGCGGGTCGGTGCAAAGTAGTTCCTAAGCCACATAAAAGTCTTGCTGGATGTGAACCGCTGCTAAATAGGCCGCTAAACGTGACAGGTCAAAATGTCAACAGACCGACAACAGGCGGACGTCGCTGGGCAACGTGCAGTTGTCAGGCTTACAATGCGAGCGATTTGAGTTGTCAAGAGGGTGCAGTTTATGAGATGACAACTTCTCAACCTGTTGTCGACGCCCCAGTTTGCCCGAGTGGATTGGATGGGATAGTACGCAATAGTGTCCCCCAAATATTCGTTTATTCGAATAATATTCGAATATTCGAATAATTCGAATATTCGAATATTCAAGGAAGTGGATTATTCGGGTTATTCGAATAATCGAATATTCAAAGAAGCGAAATATTCGTTTATTCGAATAATCGAATATTCGAAGAAATGAAATATTCGAATTATTCGTTTATTCGAATATTCAAAAAAAATTATTCGTTCCAACACTCTAGTGTACATGTGTATATATGTGCGTGTGCGATAGTATACATGTTTGTATAAGTGTTTATATGTGTATGTATGTATGAGCATGTGTGTATGTATGTGCACGTATGTATATAACCTAGATCCCTCATTTTGAGGCGGTCGAGATAAGTCTTATATGTAGGGCTTCTCATGTCAAAATCTCCTTATCACTAATATATTCTGCCATGACCGACCGCTCCTCTGCTTACTCCGCTCGGACTCATCCGAGCAAGCTAGGCTATATGTATAGTTCAGTTCCGCAATCGCGTTCAGTCCTCATTATCACAATCGTAGAAGCGAAGCGGTTGTTTTTGAAAAAAAATTAACTAGAATCATTCTCAAAACAACCGCTTCGCTTCTACGATTGTGATAATGAGACTTTGCGGACTGAACGCGATTGTGGAACTAGATCATATGTGTGTAGATGTGGGTACTCAGATAGAGACATCACACTTCCCGCGGTACCACTAGCCGACGTCCCGTAACCCCTCCCGCGGAAAGCCAATAGAACGGTCGCGAACAGTCGGCAGCGCCGTTTCGTTGACTGCCCGTACACAGTGAACAAGCACTCTGCGGCCCTTCTGCCACCGCCTTACGGCTAATCTGATGACTGACAGAAAACAGCCCTAAAACAGTTTGCGGCACATTTAAAAATCACCCTTTAAGTAAAGGTCTGTTAAAACAAAATTTCAAAAATCCGCTTTTGGGGACTTCATCTTGAACTGCTCTTGACAAGTAATGAGTGAGCTTATACGGTGAAGCTTCCTACACTCACTGCTCCTTGCAGCCTTCCCATTCGCAGATGCCATTAACGGACAGTGGCTCACCTGCCCAAGACCAGCGTCGCACACAGCGCGGGTTTTGGAAAGAGTCTCAACACAGCGTTCTCTGCTCAGCAGTCGTTCATTGCCTCCACTCTAGTGGGTGATGCAATGATGACATCAAAGTGAGAATCGATGAGTGAATGTTCGATGACCCCCAGGAATAGCCGACTGCCGGCCGACACTCCGCGGGAAGACGGTAAAGCCTCTCTCTCCGCAGGAAGTGGGGCGCTGTGCCACGCCCACAAATTTGGAGCCGCGCGAAGTCGACTAGCCCGACTTGGCCGGCGGGAAGTGGGCTGTTTTTATCTGAGTAAGCTCTGGTACAGCCGTAGTGACCTGTTGATTTCGATTATCACCAGCAGCGGAGCGGTGGGCCTCGGTGAAATGTAACTAGTGATAAGGAGGTTTCGACGAAAAAACCACCGCTCCGCGCTGTGATAACCGAAAACATGAAATCACTTGGAATGGAACAGAGTCTATGTGTGTGTATGTCGGTCGGTCTGTTTTCTTGCTGGCTACAGCCGATCGAACAACTATGACAGGGGCCTTGGGCGTGGTGTGCACTTCCACCGGCGAGCGGCTTGGCGAAAAGTGAAGCAGTGGGGCGCGCCGCTCAATCATCCACGCCGCTCCGCTTTGTAAGCGGGCAGCGTCAAAACAAGGCGGTAGCGTACGAATGCTGTCTTGTGCTTACTGAAGTCGGGACATTGATCCTAGACATGACTTTCACACAACCTGGGCTTCTCAAGTATTCTCGGTGTTCTTGAAAAATAAGGAAACCGCGAAGGTGGAGACGACGAGTATACTCGTCCGCGTGTACATTAACGCTTTGTCGGCGTCAAATCTAAAACTCAAAATCCACATGTTACATAGAAACTCGTGCGATCCGCAATTTCACGTCCTGAAATTCGGTTTGAACTTACATAGGTAACCTGATTCTTTCTGGTATACAGCGCAGTGCAAAAGTATAGGTCCACTATAAATTTCGCATTTTCGCTAAAATACGATTCGCGCTTCACGAAAATACAAAATTCAGTTACGCACAGTTACGTGTCCACGGTGAATATCGTCTCCCTAATTTCGTCGAAAATTAAAACAATCGGTGGTTCACTGCAGCATTAGAGTTAAAAACGTACAGAAACGGGTCTAAAAGAGCTCTATGAGGCCATAATTTTTGCCTTTTCCGTGGCGCCCTTTTGTCTTAACTCTGTTCATGATGGTCAATTTGAGAATCCGAAGAAATATTTGGAAGCAGGATCGAGAGTACTCTCTTTTAGCATTTGCACTATTTGGCATACTTTGTACAAAGCATTTAGGCGTAACAGCATGGACACATTCGCTCATAAATGCCTTAATTGCGAAATCGCGATTCGGGTTGATTGTTTCTTGTCTAATTTTGCATACACATCTTGTTGAAGAGGGAGCCATGTGTTATTCCAGAAAAAAGAGCACACGTTGCTGATTCCCAATATCTTGTTATCCTAAATGGACCCTTTTGAACAGAGTTATGGAAAAAAGAGCGAAGAAATGCTTTTTAGCGTTTTTTTGGGCCAAAAACGCCAGAATAATGGCCTGTATTGCAGTAACAACGTTTCTCTGCAGTAAGGTATCTGCGAGCTCGAGGTATGAAACGATCTTCCTGCAGGAAGGTTAAATCTCATACTTATTTAATAATAATCAGTAATAATCTCAATGTCATATTGTTTTGCTAATTTATTTGTTAACTACAAGAACATAGGAACCTTAAGCTATAAATTAATGCACTTGTCGTAGTCAAATATGAAGATAAATAGTGTTTTTGCCCACGAAGATCGGGCCGTTGCCGTAGTTATCATCATGCACATGTTGAACATCGATTGCAAGCTCACGCGATGTACGGCGCGCCTCATAAGGGCAATTCGTTGCTATTTGGAATGATTAGATCATTGGCTCTGATATCTTTAGTGTATTGGGCACGCAAACATGTAGTAAGGCGCCTGCGTGTTCAGCGTTTGTTACATGCGTCTTTGAGGAAGGATACATGCGCCTTTAATGTAAGGCGCCTGCGTGTTCAGCGTTTGTTACATGCGTCTTTGAGAAATGATACATGCGTCTTTAGTTCTAGGTATTCGCGTCTTTATGGTATGTAGCATGATGCTATCAGACTACATACTTATAGGGCGGAAATAGCTAGGCTGGAAAGTTCTGAGTACCACCAGAAGCCGTTTTGCCACGCCCCTTTTACGAACTTTCGAGATGAACAGTGGCGAGATGGGCGATGATTTTCGATCAACATCCAGGTTCTCCCTACATTTTCAGTCTTTCTCTTCATTTAGGTCCGCTCGCACACATCGGTTGCAAATGACGAAAGTTACAAGCTTCGGACAACTCGTCCACCGCTCAATTTTGGAGGGACCATACCTTCGTTCCCAGGGGTCTTGTACAATTTCAGAGACATCATTGGAATTAGCGTGGGACCGTTCTCAAGATGGTAAAAAGGGAGAAAAACATTCTGAGGTTAGACTGCCTTTAAAGACACAGCAATTCCTCAGATATTAATTTTGAGACTTTCATGTAATTGTGTAGTAGACCCCTCCTGTATAACACGTGCCAAGTACGAGATCTCACTTCCTCCAAATAAGCGAGATAAAAGCGACCACCACGGGCCACACCCTTTTCTTGATTTTTGAAATCGACAGCGGCTAGATGTATGGATAAATTTTGATTCCGTCGTCGTTCTTCACTCCCCTGCTGGCCTGTTTCGCCATTCTGGTTCGCCCTCGTCCAACGACGGTGAATGAAGGGAAATACAGGCCTGAGCTACAACTCGTCTCCCAAATTTTCGCCCCTAAAACATATTCCTTTTTGAGTGGCCAGAACTCCGTTTCTAGGGGGCCTTGAGCGATTTCAGAGATACCGATGCGATCAGCGTGTGATTCTCTCCAAGACTTGCATAAAAACTAAAGAATAATTTTTTTGGTGTCCTGTGCCTTTAAAAGCAGGGTCCGCGATAAATTTCGTCCTCGGTTTTTGGCCGGAAATCGAAAGTTCAGAGTCTCATTGGAGCACTGGGGTCGAAAGAACAAACGAAAACGAGCCAGAAAGAGCTCCATACGTCTACGAAGTCCGCTCGCGCTCGCCCTTCCGCTCGCGGTAGAGTTTCTCGACGTGAAGGAAGGAACACTCGAAATCGCGAAATGAGCGATGGTTTTCGATCAAAAGCCCCGTTCTTCCCTTCATTCTCGACTTCTCTCTTTACTAAGGTCAGCTCGCATACATCGACTGCAAAAGACGGAAGTTACAAGCCTCGGAAAACTCGTCCGCTATGCTTCTCTAGCTCAATTTTTGAGGGACCATAACTCTCAGACCATAAGGTCGTGTACGATTTCAGACACATCGTTGGAATCAGCATGGGACCGTTTTCAAGATAGGCTGAAAAACAGAAGAACGATTTCCATCGTGGACACTGCCTTTAAGCAAATATAAGTTGGTTCAGATGCTTGAATCCTACTAGATCTCAGTCCAAGGGTTTATTGTTTATGTCTGTTCCTACATTTGAATACTGTACACAATCGAAAGCGTGAGCGGCCTTTCGAGCGAAGGTTTTCCCACCGCGCGCCCTTGATCGAGGAAACGAAGTTGTTGGTGTCTTTCTTCTGCCGATTTTTTTGTTTTAGAGACACTGAAACGGCTACTGCGCATCTTTAGAGCCTAGTTTCAATCTGCCGCATCAAACCTCCGAGAAAATTCGACAAAAATAAAACTCGATAAGGCAAAGTTTTTTCAAATGCTGATAACGCCAATCGAATCCTCATAGTTGATAAGCTCTAAAAAAAATTCTCATCAAAGGAAATGGTTTCCACTGAAGATCTATGCGAAGATATGTCTGAAAAAAACTCAAATTTTGGGAGCTTATAACTTTCATAAAACAAAAACTGTCGAAACTTCTACAAGTGAGCACCAGAATATTCGTACACGCTCTAGCAATCTGTATTGAAAAAAAAACTGCAGAAAACAATTTGTGTTCGATCCATCTCAAATCTTGAGCGAACAGCATCATACATTTCCGTTTGAGACTCTGATCAAAAGCCACTGATCAAGAAGAAGAGGCACTGCATTTACGAAAAGTACAGAAATTCAGCTCTTTCAAGTGCTCCAACTGAAATTCTGAACCAATTTATAAACCAAGAGCAAATACATTCAGAGATGTAAATGTGAAATTTTTCCAGAAAGCTATATGGGAACACACGCAAAACAATCAAAACAGTCAGGAAATCGAAACCAAAAAAAAATCGAAACAGTGCGAATGGCTTTTAAAGGCACAGGACACCCAGAAAATTTTTTTGAGGTTTTATCCCTATATTGGAGAGGGTCACACTCTGATCACAGTATTATCTCTGAAATCGTCCAAGACCCCCTACGAACAGAGATATGGCTCCCTGAAAAAAACCTGTATTTTGAGAGCAAAAATTTGGTGGACGAGTTGTCTCAGGCCTGCATTTCTCTTGATTCGCAGTCGCGGCACAAGAGCAACATAGGATGAGGAGATAAATCGGAAAGGGAGTGAAGAACAACGACTCGGTTGAAAATCATCCATCCATCTAGCCGCTATTGAGATCGAAAATCATGAAAGGGGCCGGGCCTGTGGTGGTGGCTGGAGGGGTCGGGCCGTGGTGGTCGCTTATATCCCGATTATTTGGAGGAATTGAGATCTAGCATTTGGCATGTGTTATACAAAGGGGTCTTCTACACAATTACACGAAAATCTCAAAATTCATATCTGAAGGTGTACTGTGCCTTTGAATGCAGCGCACGCGCAGGAAACCGTATTCATTTTTACACAATTTTGCGCAGGTACGCCTACCAGGTTATGATATATATCAAAAAGGCCACCCAAAACACTCAAAATTTGGAGAAAGACTCGTTCGAAAATCCCGGAGCATTCGGCTTCCTTTTCTTCACGTCTGTCCGGTGTGTCTTGTGTAATAGACAAATGTCGGAAATTTGAACGCCTTAATTGGTTTACCCCCTCAACTTTTTAGGTTCCACAACTCTCTTCGCCTTTTTGCTGTCGAAAATTCCCACAAAAACAAAAGGCTTTCAATACACACGTCCGAACTCAAGGATCTCTCGGAATTCAGAATGTAGAATTTTGGATTTCCGCGGCCTGTGGGAGCTTGTGGTGGCGCTTCTGTTCCCATTACGTGAGATTTTGCCCGAGCCGCACGCGCACATTTCAGCAGGAGATTTTGCCCGCGAGAGAGGAGAAAATACCCGCATGGAGGGGAGAATTTACCCGCGAGCAGGGGAGAAAATACCCGCGAGGGCAGAAAATTTCCGTCGTGAGGGCGAGATTTCACTCATCATGCTTGCAATTAGTGGTGCCCCGCTCACTTCTCTGCTGCCGTTTCTCCATTTTTTGCTACTTTTTCTGTTTCTCCATTTTTTTGCTGCCTAAGCCTATGCCTAAACCCAAGCCTACTGCCATCGATTTTGGATGGATCTGCGCTAAGTTTCTTACCTCAGGGATTACTCCAGGGTAACACCATTTCTCTAACTTCAGAAGTTGAATACACGGTTATGCTAGGGATTAGAATGCATTCTACTATTTACCAAATTTTACTTCTCCGAATGAAGTGTGAAGGCAGTGTTCGCGATAAAAATCGTTGTTCTGTTTTTCCGCCTATCTTGAAAACGATCCCATACTGATTCCAATGACGCTCTGGGATCGTACAAAACCTTCTGGGAACGGAGGTATGGTCCCTCAAAAACTTAGGTAGGAAAACATGGTGGACGAGTTGTCCGAGGCTTGTAAATTCCGTCTTTTGCAGCCAATGTATTCGAGCTGACCCGAGTAAAGAGAGAAATTGAGAGTGAAGGAAAGAACGGAGCTTTTGATAGAAAGCCATCGCTCATCTCATGATCCCATTGTTCACGTCGAGGGGCGGAAAGAGACCGGACTTTCCCAAAGCGGCGGGGCTTGCCCACTTTTCTAAGCCGTCTTTCGGCTCCTGGGTAGCTTTTCGTCCCGTTTCTTCGACGCTGTTCTGCCTCTGCGAGCCACGAGAAGCGTTTGTCATAGAAAATTCGAGGATGAAGTTTATCGTGAACAGTGTCTTTAATCATAAGGCAGGGTCATAGAAAAACGGATTTTTTGATGCTGGCATATCCTCCCCTCGCGGCGGGCATATCCTCCCCTCGTGGCGGGCATTTTCTCCCCCCTCGCGGGCATATTCTCCACGCGCTACGCAACGGGCAAATTCTCCGGGCACTCGGGCGAATTCTCCGTAAACCTTCTGTTCCTCGTAATAGATGATCGACCGGGAAAACGCCTATTCAGACCACGGAGCAGTTTTCACCAGCCTATAGCATTATGAATACGCTACAATGAGGTCTCAAGCTTCGCCAACTATCTCCAGTTGTTGGTTCAAACGTTGGGTTGAGAAGAAAAACCCACATGTGGTTTTCTGTGCGGACGCTGTCTAAACAATCGCGCGGTATTATCCCAAATTAGGGCTATTTTTGCCGATTAAGACCTATTGATAGGAGTCGGTTCTCTGCAAACTTTCTAACCGTTGGCCTATCGCGTCAGCGCTAGCTACGCCGGTCATTGTTCCACAGCGAAAAGTGGGCGGGGAATGCTGGTTGCAAATTTAAAAGTAGTTTTTCTTTTACTAGATGTTAGGTCAAGATGTTGCTGTTTAATTCTTTTTGGCTTTCCCGGGTTCCGATGAATGTGATATAGCCGGAATTCCAAATGAATAAGTCTGCTGATATCTTGAATTTCTCCCAGCAATTATTCACGTTTACCAACATCCCAGCTATGCCGAAATTCATTGAAAACAGTGTGTGATAAATTGTTTTTTTTTGTATTTTAGGCTCGATGAGAGCTTGGGTGAATTGATCCCAAATAGTATCCTGGGATCCTGGCGAGTGGGCACGGCTTATTAGATGAAAAGCACACCTCGGCACGATGCCGTCTGACCGCAACACACACAAGTGCCAGCCGTCTGTTCAGTGGTCGCAGAGTATGCGATGTCTTCTACTCAGGTGCCGGGGTTTTTTTTTGTTTGGACCCGTTTGGACCAGCTCCGTACACACCAGGCCAGAACTATTTGCTATCTTGGTGTCGTTCTTCGCGGTCTTTCCTTAATCGGACCGTTTTCCGTGGCTCACATCGCAAGAAATCCATGAATCGATAAATAGCACTTGTGATATATTGAAAGACATCGGGTCGCAGTCATCCTGTTTGCTAGCAACACATGTTCAATCCAGCCGATAGCCACCACACCTGATGAGATTTCCAGTCTGCTCAGCTGCATGTCGGCCCTCCTTCTCACACTACTTATATCAGCGATTTCGTCCTTCGACTATATCTACCGTTTTAAGTTCTCACGATTTCTATTTATACGACCAGATATTATTCATATATTAGCGTTCGCTTTATGTATCTACTTATATATTCGTTGGTTACTGCAAAGGCTCACGCCCCGAATTCGCGGGACGAACCTCGTCTATCATGACCTAAAAAATCACCTCAAATTTGATCCGCCGGAATTCATAAACAAAGGATTTTCTGGCCTTACAAGATACGGTGAGGTTGACATTTATAATTTTTTTGTTTGCTTAGTGATTCGCTGCCAAATAGCTGTCCTTGCTCAAACAATCTAAAGCCGTCGAATTCAACTGACAACCATCGTTTTCAGCATAAGTGATTTCAGAACAATTCTGGAAAATGAAGCACAAAATCTTCTCTTTCTGCGCTACACAAGGCTATCGGCCGTATATGGAGGATAGGATGCATTATATGTATGACCCAAATAATAATATTTCTATATTCGGTATATTTGATGGCCACGGCGGACTGGTGAGTGCATGAAAGAGATTCGGTAAGAGTCGATTTGCTTTTCGTGAATACCCTATTCGTGAAAGTCGTTCACTTCGGAAACAAAGTTGTGTTATAGGTGACATACACGCTCGTAAAAGTAGCTGATATAGCGCCGCTAGTAGACATATACGGCCGGTTCTAGAGCTCTTACGATGTTTTAGGTGTCATACAACGCCAAAATCACCATATGAGCCATCATGAACCACCATACGTCGGAACTCCGCCCACCTTTTCTCCAAACCCGGCCCCTTAATACAAACACCCCTAAATTGATTGCTCGATTACGGTAATTTCGCCAGCTTCTGACACGTCCAGTGGTGTACATACTATAGTTGTGCTTTTTGACTAAACGGACCGAATGAATTAATGAATGAATGAATATATTCGACTTCAAAATTTTCGATTAAACGAATGAATGAATAAATTCGACTTCAAATTTTTCGAATAAACGAATGAATGAATATATTCGACTTTAAATTTTTCGAATAAACGAATGAATGAATATATTCGACTTCAAAACTTTCGAATGAACGGATGAAGGAATATACTCGATTCTCTATTTCGAATAAATGAATATCGAAAATCGAATAGTTTCGAATAAATGAATTAATTTAACTACGGGCCAACCGAATTCAGAGTTTTGCGACGCTACTGCTTTGAAGAGGCAGTTTTTAACACTTAGGAGACCGCGTGTCCACACTGCGCACCCACGCCTGTTTTGCCCCTCGGACCGCGTGTCCACACTGCGCACCCACGCCATAAAACTTTTAATATTTTTAATATTTCTCTGGCGTGGAGTCTTTCTTAATTACGGATAGGTTCCTTAGGATGAAACCTATTTACATTCACAGTGGTCAAGCATTTTCAGTGTTCCTAGTAATTTTACAAGCATCTCCGGAAATGGCACTTTCCGATTTTTCGAGCTTCTTTGGCTGGCAATAAATCGTTCCAAACGTGGCTAAGAAGGGGTATCAATGATGCTTATCACGGAACTGATGCTCTTCAGTTGATTGTCGAAATAGTAGTGCCACCTATTTGAGATAACTGTAGTAGGTCATTGTTCAAAATTTTGCTGCATTGACCTCGAGGGTTATTCGAGTTGCTGCACAAGGTTCTGGTTTTTACTTTTCAATTTCCAATGATATTTCCTTTGACTGCGGCATATTAGCCATCGGTCAACTTTGTTTAAATTTTCGTTAAATTTCGAGTGGAGGGTAACTTGGGGGCAAAGGGGTGAAAACCTAGAAATAGTTCAGTGTTTAAAATGTTACTGGAATTAAACTACGGGGTGTGTTTGGAGGCGCTGAACAATGAAGTTGTGTATATTTCACAGTTTTTTAAAGCTTCGCTGGCGTCTGTCGTTCTTTATCCGTTTGTAAACGTTTCACGTTTTGGTGCGACTTCGCTCACGCGGCCATTGGGGAGGAGGGGGTGCTGATCATGAATCTGATTCCCATTTTGATATTTCTGATAAAGTTTCTGTCGGTCGCACCAGACAACTTGGTAGATCAAAGTATTTGAGTCCGCCGAAAGTTCTACATGAGGTTTATTAGGGCATTACAAAGGAGAAGTTTGTTCTTTTTTCAAATTTTCAATACTCCGGATCGGCCTAGCACGACTCAATCTTAACCATTAGCTGTAACCTGAAGAAAATCCCAGAAGTTGACAAACAAACGCTTATTTCGTTACCAGCCTTGTGCATGTAAAGCTGGATTAACTTGACAAATAAAAAAGCAGGTCCGCGAAAAAGCGGTGGATCATTGCTTCACCATGGCCTCACTCCAGATCTCTGTGGAGCGACATACTCTCAGGTGGAGTAGAAACGGAAATCTCGTTGTCTAAGTAAGAAAGCCTGCTCCGATCAAAATGGTTCCCAGCGGACCGCGTGTCCACACTGCGCACCCACGGAAACGATTAGCCGTGGAGCGCACCGGTCCGCTGTGGAAATTCGCCGTGGAGCAGGCGGTCTCCTAAGTGTTAAGAATGGCATCGAAAGCTTCTGAACTGCTCAATATTTTCAATACTCCGCTCAGGCAGGGTTCATGAGTGGCGGCACGCAAAATCGATACGCATCGTTTCTACACTAGCAGCTGTCTGATGCCACCTACAGCGGTTCTATTCATACAACGTCAGCGCGTCACGAGCGGGCGTTTCGTTAGACCCCGTTCAGAGTTCATTCGCGTCACGACGCGATGTTATAATCAGCCTACATCTCGATCACGCTACGTCGCGTCGCGTCTTCGCTGGGTGTCCACAGTGAAGAGGCGCGATACATTCGAAATGACGTGCTTTCTCCTAGAACAATAGCGGTCTTATAGCGAGATGGGAGCCGTTCGGCCCGCCACGCGCCAGCGATTCCATCAGTGCTACTGTCTTAGCTGGGGATAGTGTTCGCGGAATTTCTGGATTAGGCGTGATTCCTAGCTTTTTTTCGCTTTTCGCTAACTTGTTACTTCGACATTTTCTGCCCTAACGAGTATGAGCCGCAAAACTTGCTGCTATTTGATATTTACTCCACCCCTTTGAGTATTACTCATTTTGCCACCTATTCGTTTTTATTTCGTTTCCTAAAATCGATAAAAAAGAACAAAAACCAAATTAGCCATCGTCGACAGCCATAGAAGCATCTTGTCAAAGGTTGGGAAAAAATATACAAATCTCGCTCTATTGAGAATTCCCGTGCTTATTTTGATCTAGCGCATATGTCGTGGGTTCAATTGCCCTATCAATTTTCGCGGCTTTAGCTTTGGCTGCTAAAAAATGCTCAGTCGGTACCCTGGATCTCCATCAAATTTCAGTTTCAACTTTGAAAACCGCAAAGTTTTGCTGAAAACCAAAAAAAGCGTTGGATAGAAGACGATTTACATTTTCGACCAGTATTGCCCTTACCAGAAGAAAATTCCGGTCCGCAATTGTGGAAAAACGCTGTTGCAGCACGTAATGTGATGAAGTCGTGCTGGGACGAAGGTTGATCGTGGGACTACGTGGTCCCACCAGGATTGTCATCGTGTCGCGTGCTGCCATAGCGGGTTTCTGCGATTGCGGAACAGAGATTCGCTCGGATGAAAGCATTTTTTCAAGTACTCGTCGAAAACAGATTCATTTTGAAACACATAACATCACTGGGAAGTTGAGGCGTTTCCATGTTTAATGAGGTTTGAGGCTGCGTTTGAGCTCATTACTCATCAGTTACGAATTTCGATTAACGAGTTACGAGGATTTGAAAATTACAATTCACGCAATTCAAAATTTCAGTTACGCACAGCCCTGACTCACACTAGTGCTGGTGCACTGGCCCTTCGAAAAATTTCTGTGTAGGATCCGGTAATGGCTGTGTTAGATTATTCGGATATATTCGAAGATCGAATATGTTCGAATAATTGTCACTGTCGATAGTCGATTTCGAATAATAATCGAATATGAGGTTTTTTCGATAGTCGATTCCGAATAATGATCGAATATCTGTTTTTTTTTCGATAGTCGATTTCGAATATTGATCGAATATCTGTTTTTTTTTCGATAGTCGATTTCGAATAACAATCGAAAATCGGGATTTTTCGATTACTCGATAATCGAATAAATAATCGAATAATTTATTCGAATGTTTATTCGATTGCGAATATTCGAGCACAACTATAGTACATACGTTTTCTATTACAGACCTTACGCGTCTATTAGGTTTCTATCTCAATTACTTTCTCGCAAGCTTTGATATCTCGTAGCCAACAGAGCGCTTATGGTGCGGCATATGTATAGTCTACAGCAATGCAAGTAGGACCTGGTGAGGTTGCGGACTCGTCATAACATACGGTAGTTTGTTAGTGGTATCACTCATTTTTCCAAAACAACTGTGATAGATTGATGAGTCTGTGCTTTCACCGATATGACTACAGCTGTGGAAGCAATGAAAACAGGTGAAAATATCAGAGTGGGAACAAAAACTCACCGACCAATCCCAGTTATTTCGAAAAATGAGTGATAACACCTCACTAGGTCCTACTTCCAATGCTGTAGACTATATGTATCTCGTCCACCCCTAATTCAATACTAAAATAACCCGTGGCTTCGTTATTTCTCCGTGTTTCTTTGGGTTTTTTTTCTGGTCGTTTCTCATTACTAACAGCTCCGAACCTTCAATTCTTGCCGTAAAAATGGAAACATTTTTGAGCGATTTGGCTGTCTTAAAATGCCTCTCGAAGTCATTGGGTTGAGTAAGAAGTTCTTGGTTTCTCTTCTTTCTTGCTACCTTCTGGATAAGAAATTGCTTTTCATGTTTTCTAACACGCATGCCCTTCATCGATTTTCATGCCCTTCATCGAATTTCATGCCCTTCATCGATTTTCAACTCGACCATTTTTGAATATCATAGCTTAATTTGGTGCCCTGTTCCTGTTCTCCATTCTTTACATATTTGTGATTGTGTCCTAACTTGTAATAGTGTCTCATCAAAGCACCAAGTCCGCCATCTCCAAGTGAGTATTTTCATCTTGTGAGAGCCGGATAGTATTTCCAACACTCACCTGCAGAATCTCTTCAATCGGAAGAATTTGTCAGAAATCGCATTTTCTGCGGTTTCTTCGGCACTAATCCAGTTTTCGAACTCCAGTGATCAGATTTTTTGCCCAAATTCCATACAGGAGGGTTGTGCGAGGTGCTTATCACGATTATCAGGCCCGCTTTCAGTTGCACGGAACATGTGCGAAGTTCATGGGCCAGATGGGCATGGTCAACGCCTATGAAGTGCAGGCCTTGAAAAGGCTCTGCGGCGTATAATTTGAAAGAGATAATTTTCAGAAAACTGTCTGATCTTCTTGAAATTTTTCTTTCGAGGATCATTAGCCCTCTCGCAACGACATGCAGGTTTTTGAAGGCTAAACGACTGCCAATATTTTTTAGGCAGCGTCCATACGTTGCGAGGGCGCGCGATTACGCGAAATTGATGCTCATCGAGGGCACACGATTTACTTATCTGAAGATTTGGAAAATTTTGTGAACCCCGATTTCAACAACTTACGGAAGTCTTCCGTAAGTTGTTGGATTCAATTGTCGTAAGTTGCGCAGCCTCATGCCTAACGTGTTCGTAACATTTTCGGAACCGTTCCATAACTCTCTAAAATGTTGATCCCAACTATTAGCTTGATGCAGAAATAACTGCGGTTTTCGAAAAAAAGTTGTTTCCTCGTCTGTTCAGGCTGTTTTGGCAAGGCGTAATATAGCATTCGATTTCTCCTTCTAACCCAGGCTCTATATCGCTTCCCGTAAAACTTGTTATTTTTAGAAGTTTGCATTTGAATAAAAAGTAGTGAATAATTATATCTGTCGATACTCGTTTCCTTCTGAATCACCTAATCTATCTCTTTCTAAGAGCAACTTTAGCATTTTTTTATTTACAAAATTCCTTCTTTGTGGGATGAATTTGTAACGCCAAATTTGATAGTTGAAAAGTACAAGCAAACCTCTAATCGGAATATTTGTTTTGTGGAGTACCGATTTTGTTTTCAAAAAATCTAAAAAAAACTTAGGCTGTTTGACAAAGTAATAAATAATTGGTAATATAAACAGTTTAAAGGCAGTGTTCACGGTAAAAAATGTGTTCCAGTTTCCACTAGGAATGGGTAGTGGAGGGGAACACTGTAACGTTGACATCGAAAGAACGCATGAAAACGAGCCACGAAAAGCTCCAAAAGAGCCCAAAGTTGCCAATTCGAGCGCAAGGCAAACCCCAAAAGCGCAACACACGCCCACCGACGTGAACAAATGAATGCTCGAGATCGTGAGATGAGCGATGATTTCCAATCATTAGCCCAGTTCTTCCCTTCATTCTCAACTTCTCTCTTTACTCAGGTCAGCTCGCATAGATCGGCTGCAAAAGAAAGAAGTTACAAGCCTCGGACAACTCGTCCACCATGTGTCCATAGCTCAATCTTTGAGGGACCATAACTCCGTTGCCAGGTCTTGTGCGATTTAGAGACATCGTTGGAATCAGCATGGTGCGGTTTTCAAGATAGGCGGAAAAACAGAAAAACGATTTTTATCGTGAACACTGCCTTTAAAATAAGGGATTGCTTGTATTACTCAGCTACAAATGAAGTGAGCACTTCAAAATCATTACAAAAAAAAAATTTTAAAAAAATATTTACCCTAAACTACAATGAGTTTGCACTCGCTGCTACCAGTAACTAATGCAGCCGCCCTCTGTACGGGGCAGTAATTATCGCGGGCATAACCATCCGCGGTACACACACAAACGAGCCCAGTGGCCTGCCCCGGACTAGTCCACACAACAACATCATATACGGCGGCACAACAGTTTACTTCACATATCAACTGACAACAACATGGGTGAGATCAATAGGAATAGGAAAGGGGCCGTTGCGATGAACGGAGTGGCTGTCATCGCCTCGGCTCTAGCTCCGGCGGTCGCCTCGATGAAAGTCGACGATGGTGACAATGCTTGTCTTCATGCGCCTCTCCGTAGCTCCTCCTCCTCCATGTCGCTGACTCGTGTTCGCGGTCTGGAATGCTACAGTATACCGAATGAACCTTAGAATACATAGAAATGAGATTATATACATTATATACATCGGATCTCCACTAAATCTCCCCCTTTTACCGAAAGTCCGTCCTCGGACTAGATGTTGAAATTAGGACGGATGGAGCGGTCGAAGAAGTGGAGATCCGTGATCGCCTGATGCTCGCGGCACCATCGGACGACTTCCACCCATAATGGTGCGTCCTGCAGGCATTTTATGGACCCCAAAATGAATAAACCGTCCTCTGCACGAGACAAAGCCACATTGAGTCGCTTATCGTTCGAGAAGAAAGACGACCGTGATCTCGTGTCGATGTGTGTCCGCGTGGTACATAGTATGACGATCGTTCGTTCGGTACCTTGTGCACTATCGACGGTACCGACATCGACTCCCGTGCCTGAAAGTATACCTTCGCGCAAGAATTTCTGATCGCGGTATAAACAGATTACCAGAATGTGGTTTGCCGTGATGCCCTGGAGCATTAGTGCCCTTACCAGTACGTTTACCGCGTTCGCCTCTGCGGTGTTGCTGTACGATTTTGTAATCGATCGCCTAGCCTCCGATGGAATATCAATCAAGGCAACTGGTACCTTTTTGTTCGGCATCCTTACCGTATCCAATAACCGTATTCTGTATCGGGGTGGCGTTCCACATACGAGGTCACTGTTGTAAAACAGTTCCGACGTGAGGTGCATCATATTCTTGTGCGGCCCATAGACTGTTTGTAGCCTGCGCATCGGCACGCAGCCGCTATCTTTGACCACATCCAGTACCGAGCGTGCACACAACTAAATGGCTAAAGGTAGATTATCGACACCTGTGTATGGCGGCAGCTGTTTGCTGTCACCAATTAGTGTGACCCGCGTATTCTGAAAACGGGATATTAATGCCATCAATGTAGCTTCGGGCACCATGGATGCCTCGCTTAATAGGATTGCCTTCCACGTGTTTCCTGTCCTTCGCCACGGCCCTTTTTTCAGCGTCAGATTGAGAGCGGCTGAAATTGTGGTTAGAAATACATTCGGTTTGTATATAGCAATGAACTTCCTTGTGAGGATTTTAACCTCTATAGATGATTTTTCTTCAAGGAACAGTAATTGCTTGTGGTCCGTGGTAACTGTGGAGCTGGTTGAGCCAGAGAACATGAAATTCCTCAGCTGTTGACGTCGCTCTGAAATCGTTTAAACCGATTTCTCAGTTCCTCGGGCATCAAGTGTCCGTGCGTGATGTGAAATTGCTCGAATAAATAATGGAGCGAATATGGATCAGTCCCGATATTCTTGGCGAGGAACTCGCTGACGTACTTTACGGCACGAACTTTGTCATCCTTCGACTGGGCTATCTTGGACCCAATAACGTCCAGCGCGCTATTCTGGACAGCCGCAACCAAAATTATCTCGCCTTTCGTCGCCACCTCCTTGGACATTACCGCTGCGCAGAGCGACTTACCAGCTGTCAACGACGGCCAGGGAATATGACTTGTTGAAAAGATTCACGGCGGCCACCTGGTCTGAGTTCAGCCTAGTGGGTACGCCGTCAACTCCTACCGTTATCTCGTTGTGTTCGAAACAGTCAATACCTGTCAAAGCGATGTCTCCAGCTAGTAGTGCACGTGCCGCCTTCCATCCTTTTGAGCCAGTCTGCAGAACATTGGACAGATGCGAGCTGTTTATCATTGCTAGAACAGGGTTGGCTCTGTCGTGCAGCATATGAAACGACGTGCCTACTGAAAGTGAATTAGCACCTGAATTCAGTAAATAAGAACGGAATCTGACTCCGTCTTGCACGTTCAGCCTTACCGAAACTGTCATGTTTGACTGGATCATTTCAATACCTGTGATTGTTCCATACAACACGTCGGCCTGATAAGCGCCCTGGATGGGACGATTTTGCGCCCAACCTGCCTTTCGACGTATGGGCGTCGTAAACTGAGCCATTACGGGAAAACCGTTGATGTCTGGGGATGACCACTGAGCAGGGAATGCTGTGTCATCCATTGTTTCGGCGATTGATGCTAACAAAACGCCACGAGCTGTGCTATAGAGCGGTTCTAAGAAGCGCATGACCTCGTTAGGTCGTGTTTGAAATAGATCAAACCTACCTAATTTGGCTGTGATGAGATCGTCATGCTCTTTCGAGCATCTACGGACATTGAAGGGGGCCGGAGGCGGACTCGGAAAGTATGGAACAGTTGCCATATAGTTCATGAGTTCTTTCGCTCCTCCCGTTGGCAGGCATGCAAAAACCATATAGTCAATTTGCTGTTTCCTGAAAGGTGCCACGACTAGCGAATTGGCTTTGATGGAATTAACCTCTTCGGGTGATTCGAAGCGTGGCTTGTTTACCTGAACTAGTTTTTTGTGACCCTGCATACAAATTTTGAACTGACCGGCTCTTTGAGAAATAACGTATGCAACATAACCCAAGGTTGGCCGTGGCTCCCTGTGAACGAGGGCATAAGTGCCCACCCTCCAAATGTTGGACTCTCGAGGGGCCCTTGCCTCCTCGATCGACTTGGGCTTGTCCAAGTCGGTGGTTGCAAACCTATTTGTGACCTGAAGTTGGTCGACAAAAATGAGGTCACCTACCAGCATTTTAGTAATGTCAATTCCTCGCATCACAGTTTTGATGTTCACTGCATTGTCATCGATCTGAATTGTGTGGAGGTCGAGGCGGTCTGGTAGTGCCAACTCGGCGTGCACGACCTCCAGTTTTGCTCCAACTCCAAAAAGAGATTGGATGCGGTATAGTACCGGCGCATAATCACCGTCGTATACCAATCCCTTCACGCTTACCGTCCTATCCTCTGTTCTGGCGTATGGTACACCGTCGACCCATGGAAGCGCTTCGTTATTTGCTCTTCGTCGGAGGATGTCCTCAATGTCGTTGTATTTTCTGAAAAACTCGATCGCTTTTGGTGCGACAGCCTGTAAAATCGAAACGGGACTTCCCCGAGTTGGAACATCATCAGTCTGGCCGCTCTGTCCGGAAACTGTGTGGCTTTTTGAACGAATTAAATCCCTCACGGTCAGGAAAACCCCGGCCAAAGCGCCGCTTCGCGGCGCTTCGTCCGGGAATCATAAGCCGGGGGGTTCGCGCCGCTTCGCGGCGCTCTGTCCGGAAACTGTGTGGCTTTTTGAACGAATTAAACCCCTCACGGTCAGGGAAACCCCGGCCAAAGCGCCGCTTCGCGGCGCTTCGTCCGGGAACCATAAGCCGGGGGGTTCGCGCCGCTCCGCGGCGCTCTGTCCGGAAACTGTGTGGCTTTTTGAACGAATTAAATCCCTAACGGTCAGGAAAACCCGGCCAAACGCTTCGCGGCGCTTCGTCCGGGAACCATAAGCCGGGGGATTCGCGCCGCTTCGCGGCGCTCTGTCCGGAAACTGTGTGGCTTTCTGAACGAATTAAATCCTTCATGGTCAGGAAAACCCCGGCCAAAGCCGCTTTGCGGCGCTTTCGTCCGGGAACCATAAGCCGGGTTAGTCTGCGCCGCTTCGCGGCGCTCTGTCCGGAAACTGTGTGGCTTTCTGAACGAATTAAATCCCTCACGGTCAGGAAAACCCCGGCCAAAGCACCGCTTCGCGGCGCTTCGTCCGGGAACAATAAGCCGGGGGGTTCGCGGCGCTTCGCGGCGCTCTGTCCGGAACCTGTGTGGCTTTTTGAACGAATTAAATCCCTCACGGTCAGGAAAACCCCGGCCAAAGCGCCGCTTCGCGGCGCTTCGTTCGGGAACCATAAGCCGGGGGGTTCGCGCCGCTTCGCGGCGCTCTGTCCGGAAACTGTGTGGCTTTTTGAACGAATTAAATCCCTCACGGTCAGGAAAACCCCGGCCAAAGCGCCGCTTCCCGGCGCTTCGTCCGGGAACCATAAGTTGGGGTTCACGCCGCTTCGCGGCGCTCTGTCCGGAAACCGTGGCTTTTTGAACGAATTGAATCCCTCACGGTCAGGAAAACCTGACGAGCGCCGCTTCGCGGCGCTTCGTCCGGGAACCATAAGCCGGGGTTCACGCCGCTTCGCGGCGCTCTGTCCGGAAACTGTGTGGCTTTTGAACGAATTAAATCCCTCACGGTCAGGAAAACTCCCGGCCAAAGCGCCGCTTCGCGGCGCTTCGTCCGGGAACCATAAGCTGGGGTTCGCGCTGCTTCGCGGCGCTCTGTCCGGAAACTGTGTGGCTTTCTGAACGAATTAAATCCCTCACGGTCAGGAAAGCCCGGCCAAGCGCCGCTTCGCGGCGCTTCGTCCGGGAACAATAAGCCGGGGTTCGCGCCGCTTCGCGGCGCTCTGTCCGAAACTGTGTGGCTTTTTGAACGAATTAAATCCCTCACGGTCAGGAAAACCCCGGCCAAAGCGCCGCTTCGCGGCGCTTCGTCCGGGAACCATAAGCCGGTTCGCGCCGCTTCGCGGCGCTCTGTCCGGAACTGTGTGGCTTTTTGAACGAATTAAATCCCTCACGGTCAGGAAAACCGGCCAAAGCGCCGCTTCGCGGCGCTTCGTCCGGGAACCATAAGTTGGTTCGCGCCGCTTCGCGGCGCTCTGTCCGGAAACTGTGTGGCTTTTTGAACGAATTGAATCCCTCACGGTCAGGAAAACCCGGTCAGCGCCGCTTCCCGGCGCTTCGTCCGGGAACCATAAACCGGGGGTCGCGCCGCTTCAGCGGCGCTCTGTCCGAAACTGTGTGGCTTTTGAACGAATTAAATCCCTCACGGTCAGGAAAACCCCAGCCAAAGCGCCGCTTCGCGGCGCTTTGTCCGGGAACCATAAGCCGGGGGTTCACGCCGCTTCGCGGCGCTCTGTCCGGAAACTGTGTGGCTTTTTGAACGAATTAAATCCCTCACGGTCAGGAAAACCCCGGCCAAAGCGCCGCTTCGCGGCGCTTCGTCCGGGAACCATAAGCCGGGGGGTTCACGCCGCTTCGCGGCGCTCTGTCCGGAAACTGTGTGGCTTTTTGAACGAATTAAATCCCTCACGGTCAGGAAAACCCCGGACAAAGCGCCGCTTCGCGGCGCTTTGTCCGGGAACCATAAGCCGGGGGGTTCGCGCCGCTTCGCGGCGCTCTGTCCGGAAACTGTGTGGCTTTTTGAACGAATTAAATCCCTCACGGTCAGGAAAACCCCGGCCAAAGCGCCGCTTCGCGGCGCTTCGTCCGGGAATCATAAGCCGGGGGGTTCGCGCCGCTTAGCGGCGCTCTGTCCGGAAACTGTGTGGCTTTTTGAACGAATTAAATCCCTCACGGTCAGAAAACCCCGGCAAAGCGCCGCTTCGCGGCGCTTTGTCCGGAACCATAAGCCGGGGTTCGCGCCGCTTCGCGACGCTCTGTCCGGAAACTGTGTGGCTTTTTGAACAAATTAAATCCCTCACGGTCAGGAAAACCCCAGCCAAAGCGTCGCTTCGCGGCGCTTTGTCCGGGAACCATAGGTTGGGGTTCGCGCCGCTTCGCGGCGCTCTGTCCGGAAACTGTGTGGCTTTTGAACGAATTAAATCCCTCACGGTCGAAACCCAGCCAAAGCGCCGCTTCGCGGCGCTTTGTCCGGGAACCATAAGCCGGGGGTTTCGCGGCGCTCTATCCGGGAACTGTGTGGCTTTTTTGAACAAATTAAATCCCTCACGGTCAGGAAAACCCCGGCCAAAGCGCCGCTTCGCGGCGCTTCGTGCGGGAACCATAAGCCGAGGGGTTCGCGCCGCTTCGCGTCGCTCTGTCCGGAAACTGTGTGGCTTTCTGAACGAATTAAAGCCCTCACGGTCAGGAAAACCCCAGCCAAAGCGCCGCTTCGCGGCGCTTTTTCCGGGAACCATAAGCCGGGGGGTTCGCGCCGCTTCGCGGCGCTCTGTCCGGAAACTGTGTGGCTTTTTGAACGAATTAAATCCCTCACGGTCAGGAAAACCCCGGCCAAAGCGCCGCTTCGCGGCGCTTCATTCGGGAACAATAAGCCAAAGGGTTCGCGGCGCTCTTTCCGGAGGCTGTATGGCTTTTTGAACGAATTAAATCCCTCACAGTCAGGAAAACCCCGGCCAAAGCGCCGCTTCGCGGCGCTTTGTCCGGGAACACTCGCCAGGGGTTCGCGCCGCTTCGCGGCGCTCTGTCCGGAAACTGTGTGGCTTTTGAACGAATTAAATCCCTCACGGTCAGGAAAACCCCGGCGCAAAGCGCCGCTTCGCGGCGCTTCGTCCGGGAACCATAAGTTGGGGTTCGCGCCGCTTCGCGGCGCTCTGTCCGGAAACTGTGTGGCTTTTTTGAACGAATTAAATCCCTCACGGTCAGGAAAACCCCGGCCAAAGCGCTGCTTCGCGGCGCTTTGTCCGGGAACCATAGGCCGGGGTTCCGGCCGCTTCGCGGCGCTCTGTCCGGAAACTGTGTGGCTTTTTGAACGAATTAAATCCCTCACGGTCAGGAAAACCCCGGCCAAAGCGCCGCTTCGCGGCGCTTTGTCCGGGAACCATAAGCCGGGGGTTCGCGCCGCTTCGCGGCGCTCTGTCCGGAAACTGTGTGGCTTTTTGAACGAATTAAATCCCTCACGGTCAGGAAAACCCCGGCCAAAGCGCCGCTTCGCGGCGCTTTGTCCGGAAACCACAAGCCAGGGGTTCAAGCCGCTTCGCGGCGCTCTGTCCGGAAACTGTGTGGCTTTTTGAACGAATTAAATCCCTCACGGTCAGGAAAACCCCAGCCAAAGCGCCGCTTCGCGGCGCTTTGTCCGGGAACCATAAGCCGGGGGGTTCGCGCCGCTTCGCGGCGCTCTGTCCGGAAACTGTGTGGCTTTTTGAACGAATTAAATCCCTCACGGTCAGGAAAACCCCGGCCAAAGCGCCGCTTCGCGGCGCTTCGTCCGGGAACCATAAGCCGGGGGGTTGGGGGCGCTTCGCGGCGCTCTGTCCGGAAACTGTGTGGCTTTTTGAACGAATTAAATCCCTCACGGTCAGGAAAACCCCGGCCAAAGCGCCGCTTCGCGGCGCTTCGTCCGGGAACCATAAGCCGGGGGGTTCGCGCCGCTTCGCGGCGCTCTGTCCTGAAACTGTGTGGCTTTTTGAACGAATTAAATCCCTCGCGGTCAGGAAAACCCCGGCCAAAGCGCCGCTTCGCGGCGCTTCGTCCGGGAACCATAAGCCGGGGGGTTCGCGCCGCTTCGCGGCGCTCTGTCCGGAAACTGTGTGGCTTTTTGAACGAATTAAATCCCTCACGGTCAGGAAAACCCCAGCCAAAGCGCCGCTTTGCGGCGCTTTGTCCAGGAATCCATAGGGTTCGCGCCGCTTCGCGGCGCTCTGTCCGGAAACTGTGTGGCTTTTTGAACGAATTAAATCCTCACGGTCAGGAAAACCCCGGTCAAAGCGGCGCTTCGCGTCGCTTCGCCCAGGAACCATAAGCCGGAAGGTTCGCGCCGCTTCGCGGCGCTCTGTCCGGAAACTGTGTGGTTTTTGAACGAATTAAATCCCTCACGGTCAGGAAAACCACGGCCAAAGCGTCGCTTCGCGGCGCTTCGGCCGGGAACCATAAGCCGGGGGGTTAAAGGCGCTTCGCGGCGCTCTGGCCTGGAACTGTGTGGCTTTTTTAACGAATTTAATTCCTCGCGGTCAGGAAAACTCCGGCGCGCCGCTTCGCGGCGCTGCGTCCGGGAACCATAAGCCGGGGGGTTCGCGCCGCTTCGCGGCGCTTTGTTCGGGAACCATAAGCCGTGGGGTTCGCGCCGCTTCGCGGCGCTCTGTCCGGGAACCATAAGCCGGGGGGTTCGCGCCGCTTCGCGGCGCTCTGTCCGGAAACTGTGTGGCTTTTTGAACGAATTAAATCCCTCACGGTCAGGAAAACCCCGGCCAAAGTGCCGCTTCGCGGCGCTTTGTCCGGGAACTCATAAGTTGGGGTTCTGCGCCGCTTCGCGGCGCTCTGTCCGGAAACTGTGTGGCTTTTTGAACGAATTAAATCCCTCACGGTCAGGAAAACCCCGGCCAAAGCGTCGCTTCGCGGCGCTTCGTCCGGGAACCATAAGCCGGGGGTTCGCGCGCGCTTCGCGGCGCTCTGTCCGGAAACTGTGTGGCTTTTTGAACGAATTAAATCCCTCACGGTCAGGAAAACCCCGGCCAAAGCGGCGCTTCGCGGCGCTTTGTCCGGGAACCATAAGCCGGGGTTCTGCGCCGCTTCGCGGCGCTCTGTCCGGAAACTGTGTGACTTTTTGAACGAATTAAATCCTCACGGTCGAAAACCCCGGCCAAAGCGCCGCTTCGCGGCGCTTTGTCCGGGAACCATAAGCCGGGGGTTCGCGCCGCTTCGCCGGCGCTCTGTCCGAAACTGTGTGGCTTTTTGAACGAAATAGATCCCTCACGGTCAGGAAACCCGGCCAAAGTGCCGTTTCGCGGCGCTATGTCCGGGAACCATGAGCCGGGGTTCGCGCCGCTTCGCGGCGCTCTGTCTGAAACTGTGTGGCTTTTTGAACGAATTAAATCCCTCACGGTCAGGAAACCCCCGGCCAAAGCGCCGCTTCGCGGCGCTTTGTCCGGGAACCATAAGCCGGATGGTTCGCGCCGCTTCGCGGCGCTCTGTCCGGAAACTGTGTGGCTTTTTGAACGAATTGAATCCCTCACGGTCAGGAAAACCCGGCCAAAGCGCCGCTTCGCGGCGCTTCGTCCGGGAACCATAAGCCGGGGTTCGCGCCGCTTCGCGGCGCTCTGTCCGGAAACTGTGTGGCTTTTTTGAACGAATTAAATCCCTCACGGTCAGGAAAACTGGCCAAAGCGCCGCTTCGCGGCGCTTTGTCCAGGAACCATAAGCCGGGGAGTTCGCGCCGCTTCGCGGCGCTCTGTCCGGAAACTGTGTGGCTTTTTGAACAAATTAAATCCCTCACGGTCAGAAGAAAACCCGGCCAAACCGCCGCTTCGCGGCGCTTTGTCCGGGCACCATAAGCCAGGGGTTCAGCGCCGCTTCGCGGCGCTCTGTCCTGAAACTGTGTGGCTTTTTGAACGAATTAAATCCTCGCGGTCAGGAAAACCCGGCGCAAAGCGCCGCTTCGCGGCGCTTCGTCCGGAACCATAAACCGGGGTTCGCGCGCTTCGCGGTGCTTCGTCCGGGAACCATAAGTTGGTTCGCGCCGCTTCGCGGCGCTCTGTCCTGAAACTGTGTGGCTTTTTGAACGAATTAAATCCCTCACGGTCAGGAAAACCCCGGCCAAAGCGCCGCTTCGCGGCGCTTCGTCCGGGAACCATAAGCCGGGGGGTTCGCGCCGCTTCGCGGCGCTCTGTCCGGAAACTGTGTGGCTTTCTGAACGAATTAAATCCTTCACGGTCAGGAAAACCCCGGCCAAAGCGCCGCTTCGCGGCGCTCCGTCCGGGAACCATAAGCCGGGGGGTTCGCGCCGCTTCGCGGCGCTCTGTCCGGAAACTGTGTGGCTTTTTGAACGAATTAAATCCCTCACGGTCAGGAAAACCCCGGCCAAAGCGCCGCTTCGCGGCGCTTTGTCCGGGAACCATAAGCCTGGGGGTTCGCGCCGCTTCGCGGCGCTCTATCCGGAAACTGTGTGACTTTTTGAACGAATTAAATCCCTCGCGGTCAGGAAAACTTCGCGGCGCTTCGTCCGGGAACCATTAGCGCCGCTTCGCGGCGCTTCGTCCGGGAACCATAAGCCGGGGTTCGCGCCGCTTCGCGGCGCTCTGTCCGGAAACTGTGTGGCTTTTGAACGAATTAAATCCCTCACGGTCAGGAAAACCCCGGCCAAAGCGCCGCTTCGCGGCGCTTCGTCCGGGAACCATAAGCCGGGGTTCGCGCCGCTTCGCGGCGCTCTGTCCGAAACTGTGTGGCTTTCTGAACGAATTAAATCCCTCACGGTCAGGAAAACCGGCCAAAGCGCCGCTTCGCGGCGCTCGTCGAACCATAAACCGGGGTTCGCGCCGCTTCGCGGCGCTTCGTCCGAACCATAAACCGGGGGGTTCGCGCCGCTTCGCGGCGCTCTGTCCAGAAACTGTGTGGCTTTTGAACGAATTAAATCCTCACGGTCAGGAAAACCCGGCCAAAGCGCCGCTTCGCGGCGCTTTGTCCAGGAACCATAAGCCGGGGGTTCGCGCCGCTTCGCGGCGCTCTGTCCGAAACTGTGTGACTTTTGAACGAATTAAATCCCTCACGGTCAGGAAAACCCCGGCCAAAGCGCCGCTTCGCGGCGCTTCATCCGGGAACCATAAGCCAGGGGTTCGCGCCGCTTCGCGGCGCTCTGTCCGGAAACTGTGTGGCTTTTTGAACGAATTAAATCCCTCACGGTCAGGAAAACCCCGGCCAAAGCGCCGCTTCGCGGTGCTTCGTCCGGGAACCATAAGCCGGGGGGTTCGCGCCGCTTCGCGGCGCTCTGTCCGAAACTGTGTGGCTTTTGAACGAATTAAATCCCTCACGGTCAGGAGAACCCCGGCCAAAGCGCCGCTTCGCGGCGCTTCGTCCGGGAACCATAAGCTGGGGTTCGCGCCGCTTCGCGGCGCTCTGTCCGGAAACTGTGTGGCTTTTTGAACGAAATAAATCCCTCACGGTCAGGAAAACCCGGCCAAAGCGCCGCTTCGCGGCGCTTTGTCCGGGAACCATAAGCCGGGGTTCGCGCCGCTTCGCGGCGCTCTGTCCAGAAACTGTGTGGCTTTTGAACGAATTAAATCCCTCACGGTCAGAAGCTGGCGCGCCGCTTCGCGGCGCTTTGTCCGGGAACCATAAGCCGGGGGTTCGCGCCGCTTCGCGGCGCTCTGTCCGGAAACTGTGTGGCTTTTTGAACGAATTAAATCCCTCACGGTCAGGGGAAAACCCGGCCAAAGCGCGCCGCTTCGCGGCGCTTCATCCGGGAACCATAAGCCGGGGGGTTCGCGCCGCTTCGCGGTGCTCTGTCCGGAAACCGTGTGGCTTTTTGAACGAATTAAATCCTCACGGTCAGAAAGCCCGGCCAAAGCGCCGCTTCGCGGCGCTTTGTCGAACCATAAGCCGGGGGTTCGCGCCGCTTCGCGGCGCTCTGTCCGGAAAACTGTGTGGCTTTCTGAACGAATTAAATCCCTCACGGTCAGGAAAACCCGGCCAAAGCGCCGCTTCGCGGCGCTTTGTCCGGTAACCATAAGTTGGGGTTCGCGCCGCTTCGCGGCGCTCTGTCCGGAAACTGTGTGGCTTTTTGAACGAATTGAATCCTCACGGTCAGGAAAACCCCGGCCAAAGCGCCGCTTCGCGGCGCTTTCGTCTGGGAACCATAAGCCGTGGGGTTCAGCCGCTTCGCGGCGCTCTGTCCGAAACTGTGTGGCTTTTTGAACAAATTAAATCCCTCACGGTCAGGAAAACCCGGCCAGCGCCGCTTCGCGGCGCTTTGTCCGGAACCATAAGCCGGGGTTCGCGCCGCTTCGCGGCGCTCTGTCCGGAAACTGTGGCTTTTTTGAACGAATTCAAATCCTCACGGTCAGGAAAACCCCGGCCAAAGCGCCGCTTCGCGGCGCTTTGTTCGGGAACCATAAAGCCGGGGTTCGCGCCGCTTCGCGGCGCTCTGTCCGGAAACTGTGTGGCTTTTTGAACGAATTAAATCCCTCACGGTCAGGAAAACCCCGGCCAAAGCGCCGCTTCGCGGCGCTTCGTCCGGGAACCATAAGCCGGGGGGTTCGCGCCGCTTCGCGGCGCTCTGTCCGGAAACTGTGTGGCTTTTTGAACGAATTAAATCCCTCACGGTCAGGAAAACCCAGGCCAAAGCGCCGCTTCGCGGCGCTTTGTCCGGGAACCATAAGCCGGGGTTCAGCCGCTTCGCGGCGCTCTGTCCGGAAACTGTGTGGCTTTTGAACGAATTAAATCCCTCACGGTCAGGAAACCCCGGCCAAAGCGCCGCTTCGCGGCGCTTCGTCCGGGATCCATAAGGCGGGGGGTACGCGCCGCTTCGCGGCGCTCTGTCCGGGAACTGTGTGGCTTTTTGAACGAATTAAATCCCTCACGGTCAGGAAAACCCCGGCCAAAGCGCCGCTTCGCGGCGCTTTGTTCGGGAACCATAAACCGGGAGTTCAACGCTTCGCGGCGCTCTGTCCGGAAACTGTGTGGCTTTTTGAACGAATTAAATCCCTCACGGTCAGGAAAACCCCGGCCAAAGCGCCGCTTCGCGCCGCTTCGTCCGGGAACCATAAGCCGGGGGTTCGCGCCGCTTCGCGGCGCTCTGTCCGGAAACTGTGTGGCTTTCTGAACGAATTAAATCCTTCACGGTCAGGAAACCCCCGGCCAAAGCACCGCTTCGCGGCGCTCCGTCCGGGAACCATAAGCCGGGGGTTCGCGCCGCTTCGCGGCGCTCTGTCCGAAACTGTGTGGCTTTTTGAACGAATTAAATCCCTCACGGTCAGGAAAACCCGGCCAAAGCGCCGCTTCGCGGCGCTTTGTCCGGGAACCATAAGCCGGGGGTTCGCGCCGCTTCGCGGCGCTCTGTCCGCGAAACTGTGTGGCTTTCTGAACGAATTAAATCCCTTCACGGTCAGGAAAACCCGGCCAAAGCGCCGCTTCGCGGCGCTCCGTCCGGGAACCATAAGCCGGGGGGTTCGCGCCGCTTCGCGGCGCTCTGTCCGGAAACTGTGTGGCTTTCTGAACGAATTAAATCCTTCACGGTCAGGAAAACCCCGGCCAAAGCGCCGCTTCGCGGCGCTCCGTCCGGGAACCATAAGCCGGGGGGTTCGTGCCGCTTCGCGGCGCTCTGTCCGGAAACTGGGTGGCTTTCTGAACGAATTAAATCCTCACGGTCAGGAAAACCCCGGCCAAAGTGCCGCTTCGCGGCGCTTTGTCCGGGAACCATAAACCGGGGTTCGCGCCGCTTCGCGGCGCTCTGTCCGGAAACTGTGTAGCTTTTTGAACGAATTAAATCCCTCACGGTCAGGAAAACCCCGGCCAAAGCGCCGCTTCGCGGCGCTTTGTTCGGGAACCATAAGTTGGGGTTCGCGCCGCTTCGCGGCGCTCTGTCCGGAAACTGTGTGACTTTTTGAACGAATTAAATCCTCACGGTCAGAAAAACCCCGGCCAAAGCGCCGCTTCGCGGCGCTTTGTCCGGGAACCATAAGCCGGGGTTCGCGCCGCTTCGCGGCGCTCTGTCCGAGACTCTGTGGCTTTTTGAACGAATTAAATCCCTCACGGTCAGGAAAACCCCGGCCAAAGCGTCGCTTCGCGGCGCTTTGTCCGGGAACCATAAGCCGGGGGGTTCGCGCCGCTTCGCGGCGCTCTGTCCGGAAACTGTGTGGCTTTTTGAACGAATTAAATCCCTCACGGTCAGGAAAACCCGGCCAAAGCGTCGCTTCGCGGCGCTTTGTCCGGGAACCATAAGCCAGGGGTTCGCGCCGCTTCGCGGCGCTCTGTCCGAAACTGTGTGGCTTTTTGAACGAATTAAATCCCTCACGGTCAGGAAAACCCGGCCAGCGCCGCTTCGCGGCGCTTTGTCCGGGAACCATAAACCGGGGGTTCGCGCCGCTTCGCGGCGCTCTGTCCGGAAACTGTGTGGCTTTTGAACGAATTAAATCCCTCACGGTCAGGAAAACCTGGGCCAAAGTGCCGCTTCGCGGCGCTTTGTCCGGAACCATAAGCCGGGGTTCGCGCCGCTTCGCGGCGCTCTGTCCGGAAACTGTGTGGCTTTTTGAACGAATTAAATCCCTCACGGTCAGGAAAACCCCGGCCAAAGTGCCGCTTCGCGGCGCTTTGTTCGGGAACCATAAGCCGGGAGTTCGCGCCGCTTCGCGGCGCTCTGTCCGGAAACTGTGTGGCTTTCTGAACGAATTAAATCCCTCACGGTCAGGAAAACCCCTGGCCTGCGCCGCTTCGCGGCGCTTCGTCCGGGAACCATAAAGCCGGGGGGTTCGCGCCGCTTCGCGGCGCTCTGTCCGGAAACTGTGTGGCTTTTTGAACGAATTAAATCCCTCACGGTCAGGAAAACCCCGGCCAAAGCGCCGCTTCGCGGCGCTTTGTTCGGGAACCATAAGCCTGGTTCGCGCCGCTTCGCGGCGCTCTGTCCGAAACTGTGTGGCTTTTGAACGAATTAAATCCCTCACGGTCAGGAAAACCCCGGCCAAAGCGCCGCTTCGCGGCGCTTTGTCCGGGAACCATAAGCCAGGGGTTCGCGCCGCTTCGCGGCGCTCTGTCAAACTGTGTGACTTTTTGAACGAATTAAATCCCTCACGGTCAGAAAAGAACCCGGCCAAAGCGCCGCTTCGCGGCGCTTTGTCATCGGGAACCATAAGCCGGGGGTTCGCGCCGCTTCGCGGCGCTCTGTCCTGAAACTGTGTGGCGGCTTTTTGAACAAATTAAATCCCTCGACGGTCAGGAAAACCCCGGCCAAAGCGCCGCTTCGCGGCGCTTTGTCCGAGGAACCATAACCGGGGGGTTCGCGCGCTTCGCGGCGTCGTCGGAAACTGTTCGCGCCGCTTCGCGGCGCTCTGTCCGGAAACTGTGTGGCTTTTCTGAACGAATTCAAATCCCTCACGGTCAGGAAAACCCCGGCCAAAGCGCCGCTTCGCGGCGCTTTGTCCGGGAACCATAAGCCGGGGGTTCGCGCCGCTTCGCGGCGCTCTGTCCGAAACTGTGTGGCTTTTTGAACGAATTAAATCCTCACGGTCAGGAAAAGCCCGGCCAAAGCGCCGCTTCGCGGCGCTTCGTCCGGGAACCATAAGCCGGGGTTCGCGCCGCTTCGCGGCGCTCTGTCCGAAACTGTGTGGCTTTCTGAACGAATTAAATCCTTCACGGTCAGGAAAACTCCGGCCAAAGCGCCGCTTCGCGGCGCTTTGTCCGGAACCATAAAGCGTTCGCGCCGCTTTGCGGCGTTCTGGCCGGAGACTGTGTGGCTTTTTTGAACAGATTAAATCCCTCACGGTCAGGAAAACCCCGGCCAAAGCGCCGCTGCGCGGCGCTTTGTTCGGGAACCATAAGCCGGGGGTTCGCGCCGCTTCGCGGCGCTCTGTCCGGAAACTGTGTGGCTTTTTTGAACAAATTAAATCCCTCACGGTCACGAAAACATCGGCCAAAGCGCCGCTCCGCGGCGCTTTGTCCGGGAACCATAAGCCGGGGGGTTCGCGCCGCTTCGCGGCGCTCTGTCCGGAAACTGTGTGGCTTTTTGAACGAATTAAATCCCTCACGGTCAGGAAAACCCCGGCCAAAGCGCCGCTTCGCGGCGCTTTGTCCGGGAACCATAAGCCGGGAGGTTCGCGCCGCTTCGCGGCGCTCTGTCCGGAAACTGTGTGGCTTTTTGAACGAATTAAATCCCTCACGGTCAGGAAAACCCCGGCCAAAGCGCCGCTTCGCGGCGCTTTGTCCGGAACCATAAGCCGGGGTTCGCGCCGCTTCGCGGCGCTCTGTCCGGAAACTGTGTGGCTTTTGACCGAATAAAGTCCCCCACGGCCAGGAAAACCCCGGGCGCAGCGCCGCTTCGCGGCGCTTTGTCCGGGCAGCATAAGCCAAGGGGTTCGCGCCGCTTCGCGGCGCTCTGTCCGGAAACTGTGTGGCTTTTTGAACAAATTAATCCCTCACGGTCAGGAAAACCCCGGCCAAGCGCCGCTTCGCGGCGCTTTGTCCGGGAACCATAAGCCGGGGTTCGCGCCGCTTCGCGGCGCTCTGTCCGGAAACTGTGTGGCTTTTTGAACGAATTAAATCCCTCACGGTCAGGAAAACCCCGGCCAAAGCGCCGCTTCGCGGCGCTTTGTCCGGGAACCATAAGCCGGGGGGTTTGGGGCGCTTCGCGGCGCTCTGTCCGGAAACTGTGTGGCTTTTTGAACAAATTAAATCCCTCACGGTCAGGAAAACCCCGGCCAAAGCGCCGCTTCGCGGCGCTTTGTCCGGGAACCATAAGCCGGGGGGTTCGCGCCGCTTCGCGGCGCTCTGTCCGGAAACTGTGTGGCTTTTTTGAACAAATTAAATCCCTCACGGTCAGGAAAACCCCGGCCAAAGCGCCGCTTCGCGGCGCTTTGTCCGGGAACCATAAGCCGGGGGGTTCGCGCCGCTTCGCGGCGCTCTGTCCGGAAACTGTGTGGCTTTTTGAACGAATTAAATCCCTCACGGTCAGGAAAACCCCGGCCAAAGCGCCGCTTCGCGGCGCTTTGTCCGGGAACCATAAGCCGAAGGGTTCGCACCGCTTCGCGGCGCTCTGTCCGGAAACTGTGTGGCTTTTTGAACGAATTAAATCCCTCACGGTCAGGAAAACCCCGGCCAAAGCGCCGCTTCGCGGCGCTTTGTCCGGGAACCATAAGCCGGGGGGGTTCGCGCCGCTTCGCGGCGCTCTGTCCGGAAACTGTGTGGCTTTTTGAACGAATTAAATCCCTCACGGTCAGGAAAACCCCGGCAAAAGCGCCGCTTCGCGGCGCTTTGTCCGGGAACCATAAGCCGGGGGGTTCGCGCCGCTTCGCGGCGCTCTGTCCGGAAACTGTGTGGCTTTTTGAACGAATTAAATCCCTCACGGTCAGGAAAACCCCGGCCAAAGCGCCGCTTCGCGGCGCTTTGTCCGGGAACCATAAGCCGGGGGGTTCGCGCCGCTTCGCGGCGCTCTGCCCGGAAACTGTGTGGCTTTTTTGAACAAATTAAATCCCTCCCGGTCAGGAAAACCCCGGCCAAAGCGCCGCTTCGCGGCGCTTTGTCCGGGAACCATAAGCCGGGGGGTTCGCTCCGCTTCGCGGCGCTCTGTCCGGAAACTGTGTGGCTTTTTTGAACCAATTAAATTCCTCACGGTCAGGAAAACCCCGGCCAAAGCGCCGCTTTGCGGCGCTTCGTCCGGGAACCATAAGCCGGGGGGTTCGCGCCGCTTCGCGCTCTGTCCGGAAACTGTGTGGCTTTTTTGAACAAATTAAATTCCTCAAGGTCAGGAAAACCCCGGCCAAAGCGCCGCTTCGCGGCGCTTTGTCCGGGAACCATAAGCCGGGGGGTTTCCGCCGCTTCGCGGCGCTCTGTCCGGAAACTGTGTGGCTTTCTGAACGAATTAAATCCCTCACGGTCAGGAAAAGCCCGGCCAAAGGGCCGCTTCGCGGCGCTTTGTCCGGGAACCATAAGCCGGGGGGTTCCCGCCGCTTCGCGGCGCTCTGTCCGGAAACTGTGTGGCTTTTTGAACGAATTAAATCCCTCACGGTCAGGAAAACCCCGGCCAAAGCGCCGCTTCGCGGCGCTTTGTCCGGGAACCATAAGCCGGGGGTTCGCGCCGCTTCGCGGCGCTCTGTCCGGAAACTGTGTGGCTTTTTGAACGAATTAAATCCCTCACGGTCAGGAAAACCCCGGCCAAAGGGCCGCTTCGCGGCGCTTTGTCCGGGAACCATAAGCCGGGGGGTTCGCGCCGCTTCGCGGCGCTCTGTCCCGAAACTGTGTGGCTTTTTGAACGAATTAAATCCCTCACGGTCAGGAAAACCCCGGCCAAAGCGCCGCTTCGCGGCGCTTTGTCCGGGAACCATAAGCCGGGGGTTCGCGCCGCTTCGCGGCGCTCTGTCCGGAAACTGTGTGGCTTTTTGAACGAATTAAATCCCTCACGGTCAGGAAAACCCCGGCCAAAGCGCCGCTTCGCGGCGCTTTGTCCGGGAACCATAAGCCGGGGGGTTCGCGCCGCTTCGCGGCGCTCTGTCCGGAAACTGTGTGGCTTTTTGAACGAATTAAATCCCTCACGGTCAGGAAAACCCAGGCCAAAGGGGAGCTTCGCGGCGCTTTGTCCCGGGACCATAAGCCGGGGGGTTCGCGCCGCTTCGCGGCGCTCTGTCCGGAAACTGTGTGGCTTTTTGAACGAATTAAATCCTTCACGGTCAGGAAAACCCCGGCCAAAGTGCCGCTTCGCGGCGCTTTGTCCGGGAACCATAAGCCGGGGGGTTCGCGCCGCTTCGCGGCGCTCTGTCCGGAAACTGTGTGGCTTTTTGAACGAATTAAATCCCTCACGGTCAGGAAAACCCGGGCCAAAGCGCCGCTTCGCGGCGCTTTGTCCGGGAACCATAAGCCGGGGGGTTCGCGCCGCTTCGCGGCGCTCTGTCCGGAAACTGTGTGGCTTTTTGAACGAATTAAATCCCTCACGGTCAGGAAAACCCCGGCCAAAGTGCCGCTTCGCGGCGCTTTGTCCGGGAACCATAAGCCGGGGTTCGCGCCGCTTCGCGGCGCTCTGTCCAGAAACTGTGTGGCTTTTGAACGAATTAAATCCCTCACGGTCAGGAAAACCCCGGCCAAAGTGCCGCTTCGCGGCGCTTTGTCCGGGAACCATAAACTCGTGGGGTTCGCGCCGCTTCGCGGCGCTCTGTCCGGAAACCTGTGTGGCTTTGAACGAATTAAATCCTCACGGTCAGGAAAACCCCGGCCAAAGTGCCGCTTCGCGGCGCTTTGTCCGGGAACCATAAGCCGGGGGTTCGCGCCGCTTCGCGGCGCTCTGTCCGAAACTGTGTGGCTTTTTGAACGAATTAAATCCCTCACGGTCAGGAAAACCCCGGCCAAAGTGCCGCTTCGCGGCGCTTTGTCCAGGAACCATAAACCGGGGTTCGCGCCGCTTCGCGGCGCTCTGTCCGGAAACTGTGTGGCTTTTTGAACGAATTAAATCCCTCACGGTCAGGAAAACCCCGGCCAAAGTGCCGCTTCGCGGCGCTTTGTCCGGGAACCATAAACTGGGGTTCGCGCCGCTTCGCGGCGCTCTGTCCGGAAACTGTGTAGCTTTTGAACGAATTAAATCCCTCACGGTCAGGAAAACCCCGGCCAAAGTGCCGCTTCGCGGCGCTTTGTCCGGGAACCATAAGCGGGGGTTCGCGCCGCTTCGCGGCGCTCTGTCCGGAAACTGTGTGGCTTTTTGAACGAATTAAATCCCTCACGGTCAGGAAAACCCCGGCCAAAGTGCCGCTTCGCGGCGCTTTGTCCGGGAACCATAAACCGGGGGGTTCGCGCCGCTTCGCGGCGCTCTGTCCGGAAACTGTGTGGCTTTTTGAACGAATTAAATCCCTCACGGTCAGGAAAACCCCGGCCAAAGTGCCGCTTCGCGGCGCTTTGTTCGGGAACCATAAGCCGTGGGGTTCGCGCCGCTTCGCGGCGCTCTGTCCGGAAACTGTGTGGCTTTTTGAACAAATTAAATCCCTCACGGTCAGGAAAACCCCGGCCAAAGTGCCGCTTCGCGGCGCTTTGTCCGGGAACCATAAGCCGGGGGGTTCGCGCCGCTTCGCGGCGCTCTGTCCGGAAACTGTGTGGCTTTTTGAACGAATTAAATCCCTCACGGTCAGGAAAACCCCGGCCAAAGTGCCGCTTCGCGGCGCTTTGTCCGGGAACCATAAGCAGGGGAATTCGCGCCGCTTCGCGGCGCTCTGTCCGGAAACTGTGTGGCTTTTTGAACAAATTAAATCCCTCACGGTCAGGAAAACCCCGGCCAAAGCGCCGCTTCGCGGCGCTTTGTCCGGTAACCATAAGTCGGGGGGTTCGCGCCGCTTCGCGGCGCTCTGTCCGGAAACTGTGTGGCTTTTTGAACGAATTAAATCCTTCACGGTCAGGAAAACCCCGGCCAAAGTGCCGCTTCGCGGCGCTTTGTCCGGGAACCATAAGCCGTGGGGTTCGCGCCGCTTCGCGGCGCTCTGTCCAGAAACTGTGTGGCTTTTTGAACGAATTAAATCCTCACGGTCAGGAAAACCGGCCAAAGTGCCGCTTCGCGGCGCTTTGTCCGGGAACCATAAGCCGTGGGGTTCGCGCCGCTTCGCGGCGCTCTGTCCGGAAACTGTGTGGCTTTTGAACGAATTAAATCCTCACGGTCAGGAAAACCCCGGCCAAAGCGCCGCTTCGCGGCGCTTTGTCCGGGAACCATAAGCCGGGGTTCGCGCCGCTTCGCGGCGCTCTGTCCGGAAACTGTGTGGCTTTTTGAACGAATTAAATCCCTCACGGTCAGGAAACCCCGGCCAAAGCGGCGCTTCGCGGCCCTTTGTCCGGGAACCATAAGCCGGGGGTTCGCGCCGCTTCGCGGCGCTCTGTCCGGAAACTGTGTGACTTTTTGAACGAATTAAATCCCTCACGGTCAGGAAAACCCCGGCCAAAGTGCCGCTTCGCGGCGCTTTGTCATGGGACCATAAGCCGTGGGGATCGCGCCGCTTCGCGGCGCTCTGTCCCGGAAACTGTGTGGCTTTGAACGAATTAAATCCCTCACGGTCAGGAAAACCCCGGCCAAAGTGCCGCTTCGCGGCGCTTTGTCCGGGAACCATAAGCCGGGGGGTTCGCGCCGCTTCGCGGCGCTCTGTCCGGAAACTGTGTGGCTTTTTGAACGAATTAAATCCCTCACGGTCAGGAAAACCCCGGCCAAAGCGCCGCTTCGCGGCGCTTTGTCCGGGAACCATAAGCCGGAGGGTTCGCGCCGCTTCGCGGCGCTCTGTCCGGAAACTGTGTGGCTTTTTGAACGAATTAAATCCCTCACGGTCAGGAAAACCCCGGCCAAAGCGCCGCTTCGCGGCGCTTTGTCCGGGAACCATAAGCCGGGGGGTTCGCGCCGCTTCGCGGCGCTCTGTCCGGAAACTGTGTGGCTTTCTGAACGAATTAAATACCTCACGGTCAGGGAAACCCCGGCTGCAAAGCGCCGCTTCGCGGCGCTTTGTCCGGGAACCATAAGCCGGGAGGTTCGCGCCGCTTCGCGGCGCTCTGTCCGGAAACTGTGTGGCTTTTTGAACGAATTAAATCCTCACGGTCAGGAAAACCCGGCCAAAGTGCCGCTTCGCGGCGCTTTGTCATGGAACCATAAGCCGGGAGGTTCGCGCCGCTTCGCGGCGCTCTGTCCGGAAACTGTGTGGCTTTTTGAACGAATTAAATCCCTCACGGTCAGGAAAACCCCGGCCAAAGTGCCGCTTCGCGGCGCTTTGTCCGGGAACCATAAGCCGGGGGGTTCGCGCCGCTTCGCGGCGCTCTGTCCGGAAACTGTGTGGCTTTCTGAACGAATTAAATCCCTCACGGTCAGGGAAACCCCGGCCAAAGCGCCGCTTCGCGGCGCTTTGTCATGGAACCATAAGCCGGGAGGTTCGCGCCGCTTCGCGGCGCTCTGTCCGGAAACTGTGTGGCTTTTTGAACGAATTAAATCCCTCACGGTCAGGAAAACCCCGGCCAAAGTGCCGCTTCGCGGCGCTTTGTTCGGGAACCATAAGCCGTGGGGTTCGCGCCGCTTCGCGGCGCTCTGTCCGGAAACTGTGTGGCTTTTTGAACGAATTAAATCCCTCACGGTCAGGAAAACCCCGGCCAAAGTGCCGCTTCGCGGCGCTTTGTCCGGGAACCATAAGCCGGGGGGTTCGCGCCGCTTCGCGGCGCTCTGTCCGGAAACTGTGTGGCTTTTTGAACGAATTAAATCCCTCACGGTCAGGAAAACCCCGGCCAAAGCGCCGCTTCGCGGCGCTTTGTCATGGAACCATAAGCCGGGAGGTTCGCGCCGCTTCGCGGCGCTCTGTCCGGAAATTGTGTGGTTTTTGAACGAATTAAATCCCTCACGGTCAGGAAAACCCCGGCCAAAGCGACGCTTCGCGGCGCTTTGTCCGGGAACCATAAGCCGGGGGGTTCGCGCCGCTTCGCGGCGCTCTGTCCGGAAACTGTGTGGCTTTCTGAACGAATTAAATCCCTCACGGTCAGGAAAACCCCGGCCAAAGCGCCGCTTCGCGGCGCTTTGTCCGGGAACCATAAGCCGGGGGGTTCGCGCCGCTTCGCGGCGCTCTGTCCGGAAACTGTGTGGCTTTTTGAACGAATTAAATCCCTCACGGTCAGGAAACCCCCGGCCAAAGCGCCGCTTCGCGGCGCTTTGTCCGGGAACCATAAGCCGGGGGGTTCGCGCCGCTTCGCGGCGCTCTGTCCGGAAACTGTGTGGCTTTTTGAACGAATTAAATCCCTCACGGTCAGGAAAACCCCGGCCAAAGCGCCGCTTCGCGGCGCTTTGTCCGGGAACCATAAGCCAGAGGGTTCGCGCCGCTTCGCGGCGCTCTGTCCGGAAACTGTGTGGCTTTTTGAACGAATTAAATCCCTCACGGTCAGGAAAACCCCGGCCAAAGGGCGGCTTCGCGGCGCTTTGTTCGGGGACCATAAGGCAGGGGTTCGCGCCGCTTCGCGGCGCTCTGTCCGAAACTGTGTGGCTTTTGAACGAATTAAATCCCTCACGGTCAGGAAAACCCCGGCCAAAGTGCCGCTTCGCGGCGCTTTGTCCGGAACCATAAGCCGTGGGGTTCGCGCCGCTTCGCGGCGCTCTGTCCGGAAACTGTGTGGCTTTTTGAACGAATTAAATCCCTCACGGTCAGGAAAACCCGGCCAAAGTGCCGCTTCGCGGCGCTTTGTCCGGGAACCATAAGCCGGGGTTCGCGCCGCTTCGCGGCGCTCTGTCCGGAAACTGTGTGGCTTTTTGAACGAATTAAATCCCTCACGGTCAGGAAAACCCCGGCCAAAGCGCCGCTTCGCGGCGCTTTGTCCGGGAACCATAAGCCGGGGGGTTCGCGCCGCTTCGCGGCGCTCTGTCCGGAAACTGTGTGGCTTTTTGAACGAATTAAATCCCTCACGGTCAGGGAAACCCCGGCCAAAGCGCCGCTTCGCGGCGCTTTGTCATGGAACCATAAGCCGGGAGGTTCGCGCCGCTTCGCGGCGCTCTGTCCGGAAACTGTGTGGCTTTTTGAACGAATTAAATCCCTCACGGTCAGGAAAACCCCGGCCAAAGTGCCGCTTCGCGGCGCTTTGTCCGGGAACCATAAGCCGGGGGGTTCGCGCCGCTTCGCGGCGCTCTGTCCGGAAACTGTGTGGCTTTCTGAACGAATTAAATCCCTCACGGTCAGGAAAACCCCGGCCAAAGTGCCGCTTCGCGGCGCTTTGTTCCGGAACCATAAGCCGTGGGGTTCGCGCCGCTTCGCGGCGCTCTGTCCGAAACTGTGTGGCTTTTTTGAACAAATTAAATCCCTCACGGTCAGGAAAACCCCGGCCAAAGCGCCGCTTCGCGGCGCTCCGTCCGTGAACCATAAGCCGGAGGTTCGCGCCGCTTTTCGGCGCTCTGTCCGGAAACTGTGTAGCTTTTGAACAAATTAAATCCCCCACGGTCAGGAAAACCCGGCCAAAGCGCCGCTTCGCGGCGCTTTGTCATGGAACCATAAGCCAGGGGTTCGGGCCGCTTCGCGGCGCTCTGTCCGGAAACTGTGTGGCTTTTTGAACGAATTAAATCCCTCACGGTCAGGAAAACCCCGGCCAAAGGGCCGCTTCGCGGCGCTTTGTCCGGGGACCATAAGCCGGGGGTTCGCGCCGCTTCGCGGCGCTCTGTCCGGAAACTGTGTGGCTTTTTGAACGAATTAAATCCCTCACGGTCAGGAAAACCCCGGCCAAAGTGCCGCTTCGCGGCGCTTTGTCCGGGAACCATAAGCCGGGGGGTTCGCGCCGCTTCGCGGCGCTCTGTCCGGAAACTGTGTGGCTTTTTGAACGAATTAAATCCCTCACGGTCAGGAAAACCCCGGCCAAAGTGCCGCTTCGCGGCGCTTTGTCCGGGAACCATAAGCCGGGAGGTTCGCGCCGCTTCGCGGCGCTCTGTCCGGAAACTGTGTGGCTTTATGAACGAATTAAATCCCTCACGGTCAGGAAAACCCCGGCCAAAGTGCCGCTTCGCGGCGCTTTGTCCGGGAACCATAAGCCGGGGGGTTCGTGCCGCTTCGCGGCGCTCTGTCCGGAAACTGTGTGGCTTTTTGAACGAATTAAATCCCTCACGGTCAGGAAAACCCCGGCCAAAGCGCCGCTTCGCGGCGCTTTGTCATGGAACCATAAGCCGGGAGGTTCGCGCCGCTTCGCGGCGCTCTGTCCGGAAACTGTGTGGCTTTTTGAACGAATTAAATCCCTCACGGTCAGGAAAACCCCGGCCAAAGTGCCGCTTCGCGGCGCTTTGTTCGGGAACCATAAGCCGTGGGGTTCGCGCCGCTTCGCGGCGCTCTGTCCGGAAACTGTGTGGCTTTTTGAACGAATTAAATCCCTCACGGTCAGGAAAACCCCGGCCAAAGTGCCGCTTCGCGGCGCTTTGTCCGGGAACCATAAGCCGAGGGGTTCGCGCCGCTTCGCGGCGCTCTGTCCGGAAACTGTGTGGCTTTCTGAACGAATTAAATCCCTCACGGTCAGGGAAACCCCGGCCAAAGCGCCGCTTCGCGGCGCTTTGTCCGGGAACCATAAGCCGGGGGGTTCGCGCCGCTTCGCGGCGCTCTGTCCGGAAACTGTGTGGCTTTTTGAACGAATTAAATCCCTCACGGTCAGGAAAACCCCGGCCAAAGTGCCGCTTCGCGGCGCTTTGTTCGGGAACCATAAGCCGTGGGGTTCGCGCCGCTTCGCGGCGCTCTGTCCGGAAACTGTGTGGCTTTTTGAACGAATTAAATCCCTCACGGTCAGGAAAACCCCGGCCAAAGTGCCGCTTCGCGGCGCTTTGTCCGGGAACCATAAGCCGGGGGGTTCGCGCCGCTTTGCCGCGCTCTGTCCGGAAACTGTGTGGCTTTTTGAACGAATTAAATCCCTCACGGTCAGGAAAACCCCGGCCAAAGCGCCGCTTCGCGGCGCTTTGTCATGGAACCATAAGCCGGGAGGTTCGCGCCGCTTCGCGGCGCTCTGTCCGGAAACTGTGTGGCTTTTTGAACGAATTAAATCCCTCACGGTCAGGAAAACCCCGGCCAAAGTGCCGCTTCGCGGCGCTTTGTCCGGGAACCATAAGCCGGGGGGTTCGCGCCGCTTCGCGGCGCTCTGTCCGGAAACTGTGTGGCTTTCTGAACGAATTAAATACCTCCCGGACAGGAAACCCCAGGCCAAAGCGCCGCTTCGCGGCGCTCTGTCCGGGAACCATAAGCCGGGGGGTTCGCGCCGCTTCGCGGCGCTCTGTCCGGAAACTGTGTGGCTTTTTGAACGAATTAAATCCCTCACGGTCAGGAAAACCCCGGCCAAAGTGCCGCTTCGCGGCGCTTTGTTCGGGAACCATAAGCCGTGGGGTTCGCGCCGCTTCGCGGCGCTCTGTCCGGAAACTGTGTGGCTTTGAACGAATTAAATCCCTCACGGTCAGGAAAACCCCGGCCAAAGTGCCGCTTCGCGGCGCTTTGTCCGGGAACCATAAGCCGAGGGGACGCCGCGCTTCGCGCGGCGCTCTGTCCGGAAACTGTGTGGCTTTCTGAACGAATTAAATCCTCACGGTCAGGGAAACCCCGGCCAAAGTGCCGCTTCGCGGCGCTTTGTCATGGAACCATAAGCCGGGAGGTTCGCGCCGCTTCGCGGCGCTCTGTCCGGAAACTGTGTGGCTTTTTGAACGAATTAAATCCCTCACGGTCAGGAAAACCCCGGCCAAAGTGCCGCTTCGCGGCGCTTTGTCTGGGAACCATAAGTTGGGCCCAGGCTTCGCGGCGCTCTGTCCGAAACCGTGTGACTTTTTGAACGAATTAAATCCCTCACGGTCAGGAAAACCCTGGCAAAGTGCGGCGCTTCGCGGCGCTTTTGGTCATGGAACCATAAGCCGGGGTTCGCGCCGCTTCGCGGCGCTCTGTCCGGAAACTGTGTGGCTTTTTGAACGAATTAAATCCCTCACGGTCAGGAAAACCCCGGCCAAAGTGCCGCTTCGCGGCGCTTTGTCCGGGAACCATAAGCCGGGGGGTTCGCGCCGCTTCGCGGCGCTCTGTTCGGAAACTGTGTGGCTTTTTGAACGAATTAAATTTCTCACAGTCAGGAAAACCCCGGCAAAAGCGCCGCTTCGCGGCGCTTTGTCCGGGAACCATAAGCCGGGGGGTTCGCGCCGCTTCGCGGCGCTCTGTCCGGAAACTGTGTGGCTTTTTGAACGAATTAAATCCCTCACGGTCAGGAAAACCCCGGCCAAAGCGCCGCTTCGCCTAACTAAACTTTGAAAGTCTGGGAGGTGGTTATAAGTCACGTAAATGATTTTGTCGTGTCACCAACGCACTGAGATCGTGACTCCAGGTGGTGCCGAGAATTGAATCTCCTCCACGTAATGAGGGTGAAGTTGTTTCGCTGAACAAAGGAAAAGAACTCGAACTGCTCGCAGATTTTTCGGCTGTTTCGATGGCAGAATGTTGAGAACAGAAAAACGTAATCCCCCAACCCTCCCCCAAATGGTTGCACACTTGCATGAGCCTAACTAAACTTTGAAGGTTTTGGTGAACTGAAATCCACATACGGTTCAATACTGTTTTGGAGTGGTTAGAGATGTGACGAAGTAGTGCTATAGTGATGGAGGCCCAGGTGGTCGTGCTTTGTGCTCCGATTCTTTTATTATATGGAAGGATAAGCCTGATGATTTTTCAGGCCAAAAAAAAATTTTCTTCTTTCCTGATGCAGTAAACGTCGCGAAATTGGTGTTTACTGGGTATTTGACGCGCTGATCACCAATTTGCTATCGATTTTGCATTTAAACGTCTCGTTTAGTAGTTATGAAGTGAGTTTGGGCTGGGGAGGTTGTGTAGTATCAGAATTTGAAGCGTTATCCGTCTGGTGGTTAAAGAATAGTCCTTGATTACTTTTGCAGAATCAATCCGTGAAGTTGTCGTCGTTGAAGGAGGTTTTTAAGCTACACCGAAATCCTCGAATGAATCTTAAAGCTGCTTGAAAAGATTTTGATAACTGTTCATCGGGGTTTGGGGCGGGGTATAAAGTCCGGGAGGTGGTTATAAGTCACGTCAATGATCCTGTCGTGTCACCATTGCACGGAGATCGTGACCCCAGGTGATGCCGAGAATTGAATCTCCTCCACTTAATGAGGGTGAAGTCGTTTCGCTGAACAAAGGAAAAGAACTCGAACTGCTCGCTGATTTTTTGGCTATTTCGATGGCAGAATGTTGAGAACAGAAAAACGTAATCCCCCAACCCTCCCCCAAATGGTTGCACACTTGCATGAGCCTAACTAAACTTTGAAGGTTTTGGTGAACTGAAATCCACATACGGTTCAATACTGTTTTGGAGTGATCAGAGATGTGACGAAATAGTGCTATAGTGATGGAGGCCCAGGTGGTCGTGCTTTGTGCTCCGATTCTTTTATTATATGGAAGGATATCAATTCTCATGAATTCTTCATAATCGCACAAAAACTCTCGAGGCATACATTAATTTGTATTTTATACAGGAATATCCATTTTTCGAACCGCTATAAATTTAACGCTCAATTCATTCTGATTATCACTTTTACTACGATTTCATTTTCGGCGCTTACAGCGCTTATCATGGGGAGATTGTCAGTTACGACGAACGGGCCAAAAACTACTTTTTACATGCTGGAAAACACACTTTTTTATTTTTTTTTTTCATTTTTACTCCAACTTGGACCGTCGGGCCTAGGTGATTTTCAACTCAAAATATGGAAGGGACTCTGTTAGCCTTCCTGCGGCTACTATAGTGCTTGGGTTTTGCGTTTCAGTGCTCATTTTTACCTTGATGTTGGCCTGCCCTAATTTCGTTACGCTTCATTTTTAACCACTGATTTTATTCAAATGTTGGCTGTTGGCGCGCCCTGCGGGCGTATCAAATAAATAAATAAAATAAATAAATCTCAACACTATTATCACTGCCGCAACACTCAAACACACGATCTTATCGTGAATCACCTATTTTTCACAAAAACCCTTTTCCTATCCCGCCTTACACTCCGTTCTTCACAGCTTTCTCACCCTGTTCAACCATAACACGCGCGCGATTTTTCATAAAAATCATTACATTTTGGAGCTCCCTGCCGTCAACAACCTGGGCACGAAAAAATCCACCGAATAAAACAAAAACAACAACACACATACAATGATAGGAGGCAATTTCAAGCGAGATAAATTAGATTAGGAGTGGCCATTCTCCAGCACTTTTATCTGACTTTTCCTAAATCCACTATCATTGCCCGGTGGGGGCGAGGACCGGTCATCTTCTGGACTAATTCCAAAAGGACTCAACTCTATGGAGACGGAGGATTCGGTGGTTCGCAAACTACAATGAGTTTGCACTCGCTGCTACCAGTAATTACTGCAGCCGCCCTCTGTACGAGGCAGTAATCTTCGCGTGCATAACCATCCGCGGTACACACACAAACGAGCCCAGTGGCCTGTCCCGGACTAGTCCACACAACAACATCATATACGACGGCACAACAGTTTACTTCACATATCAACTGACAACAACATGGGTGAGATCAATAGGATTAGGAAAGGGGCCGTTGCAATGAACGGCGTGGCCGTCATCGCCTCGGCTCTAGCTCCTGCGGTCGCCTCGATGAAAGTCGACGATGGTGACAATGCTTGTCTTCATGCGCCTGTCCGTAGCTCCTCCTCCTCCATGTCGCTGACTCATGTACGCGGTCTGGAATGCTACAGTATACCGAATGAACCTTAGAATACATAGAAATGAGATTATATACATTATATACATCGGATCTCCACTACATAGTTATTCATTACTGCTACCACACTCTTTATTCAAATGCTAATTTCTACAGAGAACAAGTGTTGCTGGAAGTGATAAGGAGCCTTGTCTAAAGGGAGAAACCGAATGCTATAGAATAACGCTCGTAGGATTTGGTCAGAAAGCGAGCGAGGTCGGGTTTTCGCGTCTTTTTCATCTTTTCTGTATAACTCGCTCCAAACTCATATTTGAGCGAAACTAGGAAGATATTCATGATCATGGCTCCGAGGGCTACCCAATGGTTCAACCTTTGTGGTGGTTTTGTAGAGAACTAAAAAAGTTTCGCTGTAAGCCAAATTTGTGATTACGGTAACAGGACGGATGGGGCTCTACCGTCTCCGTCTGCGTTTCCATGGCCAGTAGCAATCCCCCAATGAGGGGATTTCAAAGAGGCAGCCAACCTGAGGTCGGTGACGCCTAGATGCCCCCTATGGTTGCCACCTGAGAACGAGAATCATTCTCAAAAAATAGCGTTGAATGCAAAACTCTCAAGAGTCAACGTATTGGAACCAGCACCGCACCATCCTACGAGACGGGTGCCCAACACAGCGGGCCACATCTTCACGTGTGAGGGACTCCTTCTGTTTTCCTACATACACTCCCTCCACAGTTCTTCGTATTCATTGTAACTTTGATCGAACTAGCAGTAGTAAATATGGGTCTCGGGAGCGTGCAAATGTGTCTATCTTCCAGATTTATCAAGTTTTCGACCTTGGATGATGGGATTCCGGAATTTTTCGAGAAAAACATCAAAGCGAGAGAATGTTAGATATAAAAAACGATTTTGAAATTTTTTTGTTGCATGATCACTTACCACTGAACCACGGTACACAATACTTTGTAATATGATTGTCGAGGAGCCAACCTCGTGTTTTTATCACAACGTACCGAAAAGTTAGGATTTTTTTTGAATTACGAACTAATTTTATCCTTAGTCTGTTTCACGCTTCCCATTCAATATAGAAAGAAGTGAACTTGAAGTGAAAGAGGAAAACTAAGTTTAGATAAAAGCCGCACTTAGATGAAATATTATACAGCATTCAGGAACTAGTACACGCGGATCATGTAAGTTTCATGCATTTTCTGAAAAACGAAACCGTTTTTCACCCATCTTTCTTAGATGGCCTTCTAAGCAAATCTGATTTTATTTGTGGTGAGCGATTATTGTTATTGCAAAAAATCTGAAAATGGTTGAATATGGCCACAGCAACTTCTAGGAATTGGAAGTTGAGCTTAGCACGTGAAATTTATAAAGGAGACGTATTCATGACAGCTACGTTCAATTCGAAGTGAATCTCCCACTAATCTTCGCCAGGAATCATTGAAACATCAATAAAGCCTTTAAACGTTTGGCCTGTCATTCCTATCAACTGGCAGCGGAGCTGGATGGCCGCCGGCCGGCGAATGCAATTTTTCCTTGCCCACTTAGACAACGAGATAGGCCGCCGTGCTGTGCTGGGGTGATAAGTGGGCAGCGTACTGGTCTGATCGCAAGCGCTCCGCTGCTCTTTATCGGAGCGCACTTGCTTCAGAAAGTCAGCGCCATTGGACGTGCTCGACCCTATGACCGCGGTATCGACCCAGCTCCTCTTCGCTCCGCGCGTTATTTCTCTTTCCTCTGCGGCGGTGAGCGAGGTCACCACCCGTTCCTTGCAGGCAGCCACCTCACAAAAGAATGCTTACTGCTCCCAGGTGGCTGACTGCAATGGTCATTAACTTGAGCGCCGCCTGTGCATTTCTATGCCGGCCCGTCCGTATTGATAGCCGAAACGTGATTGGCACAGTCACCACGCAGTGACAGCCGGTAGCTGCCACCTTTCGGGGGGATTGCTACTGGCCCATGTGTCTACCGTATCTAGAGAGTTGATTGCGAAATTTCCATGGTTCTCCACGGAACCCCTACAGTTGCTATACCATTGGACAGCCCTCAACGCCAGGATCATGAATATCTTCCTAGTTTCGCTCAAGGTTGACTTTAAAGCGAGTTATTCAAAAAAAGACGAAAAAGACGCAAAAACCCGACCTTGCTCGCTTTCTGACCAAATCCTATGAACGGTATTGTATCACTCACTACTTTAAAATAACTAAACAGAGAAGAAAAAATTATTTTTCGAAAACCCGCTGTTATTCCAACATCAACCTTGTAAAAACTAACCCATCTCATTTAGTCACCAAGAGCTGTTATAAAATGTCACCTGGAACATTATTGGTTCATCGTACATTTGCAAATTCAGATGTTAACCATTTGTGCCCACTAAAGCTACCACAGTCACAGGAAAACAGAAGTTGGCTTATCAGTGTGATTTCTACTGTACTACGCAGTACTTTCGAGAACACTTCGGGACATTGCATTGCAAGTTCTTTTAGCAGGATGCTGATACTACATTATTGCCTTACTTCACAGTGAGTATGAATGCCATAATCTGTGAAATCAAGGATGCAGCTCAATTCTTGTCTTCTCTATCCGTTGACGTCATGTCGTTCAGAAATTGAGAGTCATTTTGAGAGCGCACGATGTCTCAAGTACAGTACAGTCCATAATTTTTGCGTTTCCGGCGAAACACCAAAAAAGCTTTTTTTTCGCCCTTTTGTCATAACTTTGTTCATGATGGTCAGTTTGGGAATCTAAAGAGATATTTGGAATCAGGGTTAAAATATCTATCTTTCAACATGTTTTTCGGCTTACTTTTTACAAAGCATGTAAGCGTGACAACATGGACACATTCGCGTATAAATGCCTTAAAGGCAGTGTTCACGATAAAAATCGTTTTTCTGTTTTTCCGCCTATCTTGAAAACGATCCCATGCTGATTCCAATGATGTCCCTGGAATAGTACAAGACCCCCTGGAAACGGAGTTGTGGCCCCTCAAAATTCAGAAAGGGAAAATTGTGGACGAGTTGTCCGAGGCTTGTAACTCCCGTTTTTTTGCAGCCGGTGTGTGCGAGCTGACCTGAGTAAAGAGAGACGTTGAGAATGAAGGGAAGAACGGGGCTTTTGATCGGAAACCATTGCTCATCTAACCATGAATTCAGGGAAACTGTTATAGGACGTGGGCGGAGTGGCCCAATGGGTCGACTGGCCCACGAGATTTTCACCCACTTACCAGCCGTTTTTCGTCGCACTTCCGTTCTTAATCTTCTTATAGGGACCCGAAGCTTACGCTTTAGGGAAAAAAAGGAAACTGTTTCTTCGTGAACACTGCCTTTAATTGCGAAATCGCGTTTCACGCGTGCTTCGGGTTGATTGTTTCATGTCCAGTTTTGCCTATATGTATATGTTGTTGACGGGTAAGCCATGAGCCAGTCCAGAAGAAAAGGCACATGATGCTGATTCCCAATCATGGATGTGCGGCAAACGATGCGGCAAACGGCAATCGGCAGGAAAATCCCAAAAACGGCCGGCAAACGGAAAACGGCGACCGGCAAACAGCAAAAAACCTCACCCCTTAGATTGGCCCAAAAGTTATTCACATGTGCCGCTCCACTTTTTTTCCTTTTTTCCAATACTTAGCCAACAATCTAATAATTCTAATTAAAGGAAGTAGTTTCATTTCAAGACATCAGATGAACAGAAACAGGACATAGAGGGACCTCATATAAATCAAAGAAATCGCCGCTGCCGCTTCGGCTCCCACAAACACCGAATCGGCACTATCGCGGAGTCGCAGCGGCAATGTCGTGGCGGCACCGCGATAGTGCCGCTGCGGCTCCGCGGTACTGCCGCTGCGACTCCGCCGTAGTGCCGCAGCGGCTCCACGGTTGTGCAGCTACGTCTCCGCGATCGATAGCCGTGATCCGACAAAACTAGAACTGACTGCGAGTAACTCATATGAAATTGGTCATAATACAACTGGGTGGTGATCTCGCGTTAAAGGCAGTGTTCACGATGAAACTCGTTCCCGAGTTTTCTACTCAAAACAATGCTCTGGCCACCAAGTCTTACTTGACTTAATCGGTTGGCTTTCGCCTGACGCGGTCATTCCGCATCTTCACCGAGGTGTGCCGTCCTAGTAGTCAGCCGTGTCCATTTTTCACGGTCTTCAGCCACAATTTGAACACATTCCATCCAGCTGTCACTATTCCATTTCCTGCGAAACGATACATCGCGCCTGAACTGTCTTTCGATGCCGAGTGACTTTAAATCCTCTTTAACCACATCCGTCCAGAACTTTCGCCTACGCCCAGGTGGCCGTTTCCAGACAGGATTTGGAAGCATTTTCAAAGCGTGTTGTACGAGACGATCCGGCGTTCTTCTTAGTATATGCCCGAGCAGTCGAAGTCGACTTTCCATTGCTGCTTGAGATGGCGTTAGGAGATGCTGGCACCTCCCTCGTGTCAAGCGTTGATGTACTGCGTCGATTTCCTTGTAAAGGTCTTCGTTATGGCATACACGCGGCCAGAAATATCCAAGCAAACGCCTAAAAGCTTCCTCTCCGTGCAATCCAACCTTTCCATCTGCGTTTTCGGTGCTGCCCACGTCTCCGATCCGTACATCATGATAGGGCGAATAGCGGATAGGTAGACGCGCAACTTGACTTCCTTCGCGATGGTGGTAGACCACAAACACTTGGTTAGAGAATTGAATGCAGACGTAGCTTTCGCACATCGTTGTCGAATATCCGCTGCATAACTACCATCGTTCTTCAGCAAACAGCCCAAATAACATAAATCGTCCACCAGTTCGATACGTTGTCCGTCCACACAAACTCCAGTTGAAGGCCTCTGAGAGACCCACATCTGCTTGCATTTGTCGGGACGAAGACAGAAGTCCATAGGCTGCGGCATACTTCGAAACGAGGTTCACAATCCTTTGCAGTTTTGCGTTGTTTTCAGCGAATAACACAATGTCGTCGGCGTACTCCAGGTCGACAAGGGAGCGTCCTGATGGTGTTAGGATCACATCCGCAGGAAACTGTTCTGCAACTCTACGCATGATGTCATCGACGGCGAAGTTGAAAAGAAAGGTCCTGCAACGGCTCCTTGCCTTACTCCTGTTTTCACCTCGAAAGCTGACGTAAATCCGACAGGTGTACGAACTGCTGCTGTTGTTCCTTTGTTCATGTCCTCGATTAACCGAACATACTTTTCCGGGACTCCATCTGCTCGCAGAGCATTGAGCAATCGATCACGATGAGGAGAGTCGAACGCGGCTTCTAAGTCCAAAAAAGCAAGCTGTAATGGCTTCGAAAACCGCTGCCACGATTCAATTACTCTTCTCACGACGAACACTTGGTCGATGGTCGATCTTCCAGGTCGAAAACCGGCTTGCTCATCTCTGGTCGTTCCTTCACGATGTTTGATAAGTCGCTCGAGAATGATACGTTCTAAAACCTTGTACATGACACGAAGTAGAGAGATTCCTCTGTAGTTCATAGGATCCGTGACGGATAGCTTCTTGTGAAGAGGTACGATGATCGCATGTCTCCACGAATCGGGTATCCTTTCGCTCATCCATATGGCACGGATGGTGTTGGTCATTTCACGAATCCCAGACGGAGGAAGAGCTTTCAGCATTTCAGCAGTGATGTTGTCATCTCCACCTGCCTTTCCATTCTTCATTTTCCGGACACAATCCAAAACTTCAGACTCAGTCGGTGGTTCCTTACTGACATCGTAATGTGCTCTCTGAGCATGTAGGAGCTCAGGTACTGATGGCGCTGGACGATTCAGTAATGAAGTGGAGTAATCCTTCCATATTGGCAGCGTCGCATCACCAACTGCAACTCCATTGGTAGTGTTCAAGACAGGAGAACATCTCTTCATCTTCCCGCTATACTGTCGCAGCAACGTGTAGGCTTTCTTCGGATTCTTCTCCTCCCAAAGCCTTTTCGAACTCCTTAGCTCTACACGTCCACTCTCGTTCGCGGTCACTTTGAAGCTGCCGACGCAACTTCCTCCTCAGACGCTTCTCCTCCACGAAGTTTCCTGCAGTTCGGAGAGCACATACTCTGTTGTAGGTAGATGTTGTTTCTTCTGAGACGTAGGCGAACTTCTTCTTAGGCTGTACAACCGGGAGTGCCTCTTTCAGAAGCGTCCTGGATGCACTTGACAAAAGAATCCGCGTCGCAAAGTTTCTTCTTAGTCCGTACTCCGATGTGAATAGAAACGCGTTGTCGGAAATTCCTTCTGCACTCTTCATCTCTGAGACTTGTCATGTCAATCCTCTGGAGAGGCTGAGACCCTCGCTTCCTCTTATGAATCCTCGCAGTGAAGTTCAACAGAACAGGACGGTGATCCGAATCGAATGCGACATCCCACACAGCTCTAGATCTTCGAATGTCCGATACTGGAATATTCCTCGTCAGGACATAGTCAAGCTGTAGTTTCAAAGTTGTCATCTTCCGCTTCCGCTGCTCTTCTGGAGATAGCCGGGTTGGTCCCTGCCACGTAAGCTGATGGCGGCGATGATTCCTCTTGAATGTCGATGCAATAATCAGACCACTGCGTTCACAAAGTCGACAAGGCGGTAGCCATTGTCCGATGTTTGCTCCACTGGGTAGAACCATTTACCGAGTACTTCGGATTCCTGATCAAGTCCCATCTTCGCATTTGCGTCAATCCCCACGACAACAGCATGTTGACAAGGTATCCTGGCCAGCAACGTATTGAGTTCCTCATAAAACGCATCCTTCGAATTGTCTTCGGCGGTTTCAGTGGGCGCATGAGCACTCACTATCCACAGATTGAATCCTCTGTGATCCCGCAGTCGTACGAATGCATTCCGACACGACGTTGAGCCGAACTCCTTGACCATACCATTGAAATCCTTCCTTACAGCTATTGCACAGCCTCCCACTCTCCTATCGTCAGCGTTACCGCAGTAGATGGTGTACTCTCCGACGCTGATGACGGGTCTATCCTTGAGGCGGGTTTCCTGCAAAGCAGCAAACGGTGCATGGAAATAGCTCAGAAGTCTGGAGAGCGCAGTTTTTGGATATCACTCGACAGCGATCGACAGTTCAGGGTGGCGAAATTGTGGCTTGTGGCCAAAGACCCCATGACTCCTAGGTACGGATCCTAAGGTGTTATGGACCAGAGGCCTTAGTGTGCCGGACGGCAACACCTTTATGCAATGTGCGGGATACTTTCGCGATATAGTTGTGCACGCTATATCGCTCGAACGTTCCCTGTGTACACTCAAACGTCTGCTGGGTTCAGTAGAAGCAGGGGCACCAACGAGCAGGTACCAACAGACTTGTATACACACCCGCCACCAAGTATTACCAAGTTTACGAAGAAACGGCGAGAAACGCACTAAAACGTTTTATTTTAGTGACATTATTCTCTCGTCTGGACTAGTTGTCCGATTGGATAAACATGTTCACGGTGATTTTCACTGGCGAAAAATGGGGCTAGTCGAAAATGGAAGAATATTTTAGGCAAAACAGCATTAGTTAGGGTCCGAAGGAAAGAACAGAGCAACATAGGGTAGCGAATTGCAAAAGAATGATCAACAAAAGATTTCATTGTCACAACGAACAGTTCCAGTGAGAGTAAAAAGGTGGGGTGAGAGTAAAGGATTTCGTGCTCTTCTGGTGCGTTTTTCTCGATTTATTCGTAATTACTGTTCTACCCGGGGGCCAAACAATCGATTAAGCCATTATTCTCAAAATTGAAGATTATCGTGAACACTGCCTTTAAGTTCGCGCAAAACTGCAACATAACGCGAGCTGACAGAGAAAATGGAAATCTGTAGATTATGAATGAAAAAAAGAGGGATAGATTCAGAAAAAGTTCTCCGGAGGACTTTTTCGAAAACTACCCATCTTTCTCCTAAATCACACACTTGTTCCAATTTCTCTGTCAGCTCGCGCTAAAGGCACAGGACACCCAGAAAATTATTTACTAGGCTTTATCCTTATCTTGGAGAGGGTCGCACTCCGATAACAATGGTATTCCTGAAATGGTCCAAGACCCCCTTTGAACGGAGATTTGGCTCCTTAAAAATGCCTGTATTTTGAAGGCACAAAATTTGATGGACGAGTTGTCTCAGGCCTGTATTTCTCCTGATTCGCAATCACGGCACGAGAGCAAAACAGGATGAGGAGATAGATGGGAAAGGGGGTGAAGAACGATGATTCGGTTGAAAATCATTCATCCATCTAGCTGCTATTGAGATCGAAAATCATTAAGGGGGCCGGGCCCGATGTGGTCGCTTGTACATATGTCGCTTATTTGGAGGATTTGGTATCTCGCATTTGGCACGTGTTATATACATAAGAGGGGTCTTCCAGACAATTACACGAAAATCTCAAAATTCATATCTTAGAGTGTACTGTGCCTTCAAATTAAAGTTCTGCGCGAAATTACTGCGAGCTGAAAAAAGTTCAAAATGAATCTTCAGAATTTTTTTTCTAAATCAATATTTTTTTTCAGAAGAGACAGAATGAACCATTTTTTGGGGAAATTTTTTTACACTATGCGTATCTAGTGTCTCATGACGTGGCATGCGAGTGCGTAGTTTAAGCAATGTCCGGTCCCTTTCCTGGAAATCTTCAAATAAAAAGCTCACGTTCAGCTGCACTTTACAGCGAACTTACTGCGCGTTAACTCGCGCTTTCAAACAGATTTACTACCACCCCAGATAACTCGAAACCCTGGAGGACGGTTGAGCGAACAACGGATAATCGGATTACCCCTGGTACACACATAGCCGCGAGCATAGGCAGCGTTTCCTTATAATGGGCTTTGCCGAGTTTTGCCGGAAGAATAACAAAAATTTCGGCAAACGACAAACGGCAAAAAAGTCCCAAAAATGGCCTGCAAACGACGAACGGCAAACGGCAATTACCGCACATCCCTGTTCCCAATATCTCTTAAGATTCCCAAATGAACCATTTTGAACAGAGTTATGAGAGAGGGGCAAAAAACCGCTTTTTGCGGTTTTTTTTTTGCCGAAAGCGCAAAAATTATGACCTGTATTGTAGAGTTCGCGCAATCATTTTAGTCTGTTGAATGGACGGGACTGCGACGGTAGGTCATCCCGCGCGAATCGAAACCCCATTCTCCAGCGAGGCCACCAACCCCGCACGGCCAGCCGCCTGGTCCATGCGTCAGACTAAAATGAAAACGAAAACCATACTTCACTCAGGTTCCAAATGGAATTCTTATTCTGCTGTCTCATTTTTTCTATGGTTCAGGTTTCTTTCACTTTTCCCGTTAACCTGAACGGAAGAAGTGTAAACGGGATGTTGCAGATAATGTGGCCACAAGTCCTACGAGGCAGTCCAATAAGACTATTGCTGATAGTTTCGAAGTAGTTTGAGACTTCTGTCAATTAAATGTCACAAAGCGGTCAATACCTAACTTCTGAACACGCAGTTTTATTTTTTTTTACTCGCGTTTCCTTCCTCGTTTCGAAATTGATGTAAACAATAACGGGTTTTTATCAGAACATTCGATTGACAGTCGAAAAAAAATATTCGAGAAAGGACGTGCAACGCACGAGCAAAGTGAAGGGTGGAAAACGATGAAACTGATCAATAAAGAAAAAGGTTTCAAAAGCCTTTCATTTAGTTGTTCCTGCAAATAGGTATTTGTCACGCTTCCGACGTGTACTAAGTTGCCTGCCGAATAGCGCTATTTGTAACTAACGATAACCAAATTGCAAGTTTCTTTACGCTCATAAGGCCCATCGAAACATGATTTTTGCATTTTAAGTTGCTTGTAACATTATCGAAAACTTCAGAGTAGCCTCTCACGCGCGCTCACGCCCGCTACCGCCCGTTTGCGCCTCCTCTCGCTCGCTCACGCTGAATTCGGGAGAGGTGCAGCCACTTTCAAGCCATTGGCTCTACCCCAATGACACAGTATCATGCGTGGCAATGGGATCGGTTGGTGGGGAGTGCGCCCCCCCCCCCCTCCCAGCGGATGGCTTGTCGCTGCGGAGTCCCTTCTCCGCGAACTAAAGTTCGAATTTTTTCCCATTCATTTTCTACTTTCTTTTTTTTTAATTTTTTTAAAATATACATATACATATTTTTTTAATATATGTAGAAGTTTATCAACATTTTCCTTGTTTGATGGCTCGTTCTAGGCTCAATGAAAAGCCAGGGGTCTCAAACTCGGGCTGTGAGTAGTACTATTAAAAAGCTTTGAAACAAACTCCATATGGACAGGATTCATGGAAAAAGTTTTTTCTCATACCTTTGGTGGATACCAATGGTTACAGACACGTGTAATAATAGTCCTTTATTACAACGAGTCTGATCAGTGAACAGACGAACCCACCATCAACATTAAATCGCCTTTTATACAGATTGGGGAGGCGGCCCCACAAACGGATATTATGCAAAGTTGTAATTACACGTATATATTCGCAGTGTGCACCGAGCCTCAAGCAGTATCGCATCTATCAATTGTGGCGGCACCTATGAGGCACACCCGCGTTAAATTAGCCTACCAGACACCACCCTCTGGATACGACGATGGTATCTGGGATATGCATGAACTATACAATGTTTTATGACCTTTCTGATTCTTAGTACCCAATACCATTTACTCTAATCTATATATTGGGGTGCGCGCGAAGCGCGCACCTGATTTGGAAAAGGATTGCTTCTGCGCACAACCCTCAATCCAGAATCTCGGTTCGGGAGAAACCTTGAAACAAGGGATTTTCACAAAAGATGGAGCAGTAAATGTTCTCAAAGTTGCCCAATTTTCAGAAAAATCCACACAGTGGTTCTCGAGATATTAAAAAATGTGTGAATTTTAAAATGTGTGCGTGTTTGTGTGTGTGTGTGTGTGTGTGTGTGTGTGTGTGTGTGTGTGTGTGTGTGTGTGTGTGTGTGTGTGTGTGTGTGTGTGTGTGTGTGTGTGTGTGTGTGTGTGTGTGTGTGTGTGTGTGTGTGTGTGTGTGTGTGTGTGTGTGTGTGTGTGTGTGTGTGTGTGTGTGTGTGTCTGAAGGAATTTAGTGATAAGCAGTTCAGTCCAGTTTTTAGAAGAAATGGAATGATATTGTGCTAATGCTTAATAGAATTAAAGAGACGTTGAGCTTCAGGTCCATCAGGGACCGTATGCTCCGTGTGCGGAACTCAAATTGAAGTGCGCCAAGCGCTTTATAAAGTGGGAGGGACCGAACTGGGAGTAAACAGAGCGCCGGAGAAAGCGTTCGGGACCCAACTGGGAGTGCGTAGAGCGCCAGAAAAAGTGGGCGGGACCGAACTGGGAGTAAACAGAGCGCCGGGAAAAGTGGACGGGACCCGAGTGGGAGTGCGTACAACGCCGGAAAAAGTGGTCGGGAGGCTAGTGGGAGTGCACAACGTGCCGGTAAAAGTAGGCGGGACCCAACTGGGAGTGCACATAGCGCCGGAGAAAGCGTTCGGGACCCAACTGGGAGTGCGTAGAGCGCCAGAAAAAGTGGGCGGGACCGAGCTGGGAGGAAACAGAGCGTCGGGAAAAGTGGACGGGACCCGAGTGGGAGTGCGTAGAACGCCGGAAAAAGTGGTCGGGAAGCTAGTGAGAGTGCGCAGCGCACCAGAAAAAATGGGCGGGACCGAACTGGGAGTGCACATAGCGCCGGAGAAAGCGTTCGGGACCCAACTGGGAGTGCGTAGAGCGCCAGAAAAAGTGGGCGGGACCGAACTGGGAGTAAACAGAGCGCCGGGAAAAGTGGACGGGACCCGAGTGGGAGTGCATACAACGCCGGGAAAAGTGGTCGGGAGGCTAGTGGGAGTGCACAACGTGCCGGTAAAAGTAGGCGGGACCCAACTGGGAGTGCACATAGCGCCGGAGAAAGCGTTCGGGACCCAACTGGAAGTGCGTAGAGCGCCAGAAAAAGTGGGCGGGACCGAGCTGGGAGGAAACAGAGCGTCGGGAAAAGTGGACGGGACCCGAGGGGGAGAGCGTAGGACGCCGGAAAAAGTGGGCGGGAAGCTAGTGAGTGCGCAGCGCACCAGAAAAAATGGGCGGGACCGAACTGGGAGTGCACATAGCGCCGGAGAAAGCGTTCGGGACCCAACTGGGAGTGCGTAGAGCGCCAGAAAAAGTGGGCGGGACCGAACTGGGAGTAAACAGAGCGCCGGGAAAAGTGGACGGGACCCGAGTGGGAGTGCGTACAACGCCGGAAAAAGTGGTCGGGAGGCTAGTGGGAGTGCACAACGTGCCGGTAAAAGTAGGCGGGACCCAACTGGGAGTGCACATAGCGCCGGAGAAAGCGTTCGGGACCCAACTGGGAGTGCGTAGAGCGCCAGAAAAAGTGGGCGGGACCGAGCTGGGAGGAAACAGAGCGTCGGGAAAAGTTAACGGGACCCGAGTGGGAGTGCGTAGAACGCCGGAAAAAGTGGTCGGGAAGCTAGTGAGAGTGCACAGCGCGCCGGAAAAAAATGGGCGGGACCGAACTGGGAGTGCACATAGCGCCGGAGAAAGCGTTCGGGACCCAACTGGGAGTGCGTAGAGCGCCAGAAAAAGTGGGCGGGACCGAACTGGGAGTAAACAGAGCGCCGGGAAAAGTGGACGGGACCCGAGTGGGAGTGCGTACAACGCCGGAAAAAGTGGTCGGGAGGCTAGTGGGAGTGCACAACGTGCCGGTAAAAGTAGGCGGGACCCAACCGGGAGTGCACATAGCGCCGGAGAAAGCGTTCGGGACCCAACTGGGAGTGCGTAGAGCGCCAGAAAAAGTGGGCGGGACCGAGCTGGGAGGAAACAGAGCGTCGGGAAAAGTGGACGGGACCCGAGTGGGAGTGCGTAGAACGCCGGAAAAAGTGGTCGGGAAGCTAGTGAGAGTGCGCAGCGCACCGGAAAAAATGGGCGGGACCGAACTGGGAGTGCACATAGCGCCGGAGAAAGCGTTCGGGACCCAACTGGGAGTGCGTAGAGCGCCAGAAAAAGTGGGTGGGACCGAACTGGGAGTAAACAGAGCGCCGGGAAAAGTGGACGGGACCCGAGTGGGAGTGCGTACAACTCCGGAAAAAGTGGTCGGGAGGCTAGTGGGAGTGCACAACGTGCCGGTAAAAGTAGGCGGGACCCAACTGGGAGTGCACATAGCGCCGGAGAAAGCGTTCGGGACCCAACTGGGAGTGCGTAGAGCGCCAGAAAAAGTGGGCGGGACCGAGCTGGGAGTAAACAGAGCGTCGGGAAAAGTGGACGGGACCCGAGTGGGAGTGCGTACAATGCCGGAAAAAGTGGTCGGGAAGCTAGTGAGAGTGCACAGCGCGCCGGAAAAAAAATGGGCGGGACCGAACTGGGAGTGCACATAGCGCCGGAGAAAGCGTTCGGGACCCAACTGGGAGTGCGTAGAGCGCCAGAATAAGTGGGCGGGACCGAACTGGGAGTAAACAGAGCGCCGGGAAAAGTGGACGGGACCCGAGTGGGAGTGCGTAGAACGCCGGAAAAAGTGGTCGGGAAGCTAGTGGGAGTGCACAACGTGCCGGTAAAAGTAGGCGGGACCCAACTGGGAGTGCACATAGCGCCGGAGAAAGCGTTCGGGACCCAAGTGGGAGTGCGTAGAGCGCCAGAAAAAGTGCGCGGGACCGAGCTGGGAGGAAACAGAGCGCCGGGAAAAGTGGACTGGACCCGAGTGGGAGTGCGTACAACGCCGGAAAAAGTGGTCGGGAGGCTAGTGGGAGTGCACAACGTGCCGGTAAAAGTAGGCGGGACCCAACTGGGAGTGCACATAGCGCCGGAGAAAGCGTTCGGGACCCAACTGGGAGTGCGTAGAGCGCCAGAAAAAGTGCGCGGGACCGAGCTGGGAGGAAACAGAGCGTCGGGAAAAGTGGACGGGACCCGAGTGGGAGTGCGTACAACGCCGGAAAAAGTAGTCGGGAAGCTAGTGAGAGTGCACAGCGCGCCGGAAAAAAGTGGGCGGAACCCATCTGGGAGTGCACATAGCGCCGGAGAAAGCGTTCGGGACCCAACTGGGAGTGCGTAGAGCGCCAGAAAAAGTGGGCGGGACCGAACTGGGAGTAAACAGAGCGCCGGGAAAAGTGGACGGGACCCGAGTGGGAGTGCGTACAACGCCGGAAAAAGTGGTCGGGATGCTAGTGGGAGTGCACAACGTGCCGGTAAAAGTAGGCGGGACCCAACTGGGAGTGCACATAGCGCCGGAGAAAGCGTTCGGGACCCAACTGGGAGTGCGTAGAGCGCCAGAAAAAGTGGGCGGGACCGAGCTGGGAGTAAACAGAGCGTCGGGAAAAGTGGACGGGACCCGAGTGGGAGTGCGTACAACGCCGGAAAAAGTGGTCGGGAAGCTAGTGAGACTGCACAGCGCGCCGGAAAAAGTGGGCGGGACCCAACTGGGAGTGCACATAGCGCCGGAGAAAGCGTTCGGGACCCAACTGGGAGTGCGTAGAGCGCCAGAAAAAGTGGGCGGGACTGAACTGGGAGTAAACAGAGCGCCGGGAAAAGTGGACGGGACCCGAGTGGGAGTGCGTAGAACGCCGGAAAAAGTGGTCGGCAAGCTAGTGAGAGTGCCCAGCGCGCCGGAAAAAGTGGGCGGGACTCAACTGGGCGTGCACATAGCGCCGGAAAAAGCGTTCGGGACCCAACTGGCAGTGCGTAGAGCGCCAGAAAAAGTGGGCGGGACTGAACTGGGAGTAAACAGAGCGCCGGGAAAAGTGGACGGGACCCGAGTGGGAGTGCGTAGAACGCCGGAAAAAGTGGTCGGGAGGCTAGTGGGAGTGCACAACGTGCCGGTAAAAGTAGGCGGGACCCAACTGGGAGTGCACATAGCGCCGGAGAAAGCGTTCGGGACCCAACTGGGAGTGCGTAGAGCGCCAGAAAAAGTGGGCGAGACCGAACTGGGAGTAAACAGAGCGCCGGGAAAAGTGGACGGGACCCGAGTGGGAGTGCGTACAACGCCGGAAAAAGTGGTCGGGAGGCTAGTGAGAGTGCACAGCGCGCCGGAAAAAAAGTGGGCGGAACCCATCTGGGAGTCCACAGAGCGCCGGGAACTGTGGACGGGACCCAAGTGGGAGTGCACAACGTGCCGGTAAAAGTAGGCGGGACCCAACTGGGAGTCCACAGAGCGCCGGGAACTGTGGACGGGACCCAAGTGAGAGTGCACAACGTTCCGGTAAAAGTAGGTGGGACCCAACCGGGAGCGCACAGAGCGCCGGGAAAGGCAGACGGGACCCGAGTGGGAGTGCATAGAACGCCGGAAAAAAAGTGGTCGGGAAGCTAGTGAGAGTGCACAGCGCGCCGGTAAAAGTGGGCGGGACCCAACTGGGAGTCCACAGAGCGCAGAGAACTGTGGACGGGACCCAAGTGGGAGTGCACAACGCGCCGGTAAAAGTAGGCGGGACCCAACTGGGGATCCACGGAGCGCCGGGAACTGTGGACGGGACCCAAGTGAGAGTGCACAACGTTCGGGTAAAAGTAGGCGGGACCGAACTGGGAGTAAACAGAGCGCCGGGAAAAGTGGACGGTACCCGAGTGGGAGTGCGTAGAACGCCGGAAAAAAAAGTGGTCGGGAAGCTAGTGAGAAAACAGCGCGCCGGAAAAAGTGGGCGGGACCCAACTGGGAGTGCACATAGCGCCGGAGAAAGCGTTCGGGACCCAACTGGGAGTGCGTAGAGCGCGAGAATAAGTGGGCTGGACCGAACTGGGAGTAAACAGAGCGCCGGGAAAAGTGGACGGGACCCGAGTGGGAGTGCGTAGAACGCCGGAAAAAGTGGTCGGGAAGCTAGTGAGAGTGCACAGCGCGCCGGAAAAAAAGTGGGCGGGACCCAACTGGGAGTCCACAGAGCGCCGGGAACTGTGGACGGGACCCAAGTGGGAGTGCACAACGTTCCGGTAAAAGTAGGCGGGACCCAACCGGGAGCGCACAAAGCGCCGGAAAAAGCGTTCGGGTTCCAACTGGGAGTGCGTAGAGCGCCAGAAAAAGTGGGCGGGACCGCACTGGGAGTAAACAGAGCGCCGGGAAAAGTGGACGGTACCCGAGTGGGAGTGCGTAGAACGCCGGAAAAAAGTGGTCGGGAAGCTAGTGAGAAAACAGCGCGCCGGAAAAAAGTGGGCGGGACCCAACTGGGAGTCCACAGAGCGCCGGGAAAAGTGGACGGGACCCGAGTGAGAGTGAGAAGAATGGCGGAAAAAGTGGTCGGGAGGCTGGTGGGAGTGCACAACGTGCCGGTAAAAGTAGGCGGGACCCAACTGGGAGTGCACATAGCGCCGGAAAGCGTTCGGGACCCAACTGGGAGTGCGTAGAGCGCCAGAAAAAGTGGGCGGGACCGAACTGGGAGTAAACAGAGCGCCGGGAAAAGTGGACGGGACCCGAGTGGGAGTGCGTACAACGCCGGAAAAAGTGGTCGGGAGGCTAGTGAGTGCACAGCGCGCCGGAAAAAGTGGGCGGAACCCATCTGGGAGTCCACAGAGCGCCGGGAACTGTGGACGGGACCCAAGTGGGAGTGCACAACGTGCCGGTAAAAGTAGGCGGGACCCAACTGGGAGTCCACAGAGCGCCGGGAACTGTGGACGGGACCCAAGTGAGAGTGCACAACGTTCCGGTAAAAGTAGGTGGGACCCAACCGGGAGCGCACAGAGCGCCGGGAAAGGTAGACGGGACCCGAGTGGGAGTGCATAGAACGCCGGAAAAAAAGTGGTCGGGAAGCTAGTGAGAGTGCACAGCGCGCCGGAAAAAAAGTGGGCGGGACCCAACTGGGAGTCCATAGAGCGCCGGGAACTGTGGACGGGACCCAAGTGGGAGTGCACAACGTGCCGGTAAAAGTAGGCGGGACCCAACTGGGAGTCCACAGAGCGCCGGGAACTGTGGACGGGACCCAAGTGAGAGTGCACAACGTTCCGGTAAAAGTAGGCGGGACCGAACTGGGAGTAAACAGAGCGCCGGGAAAAGTGGACGGTACCCGAGTGGGAGTGCGTAGAACGCCGGAAAAAAAGTGGTCGGGAAGCTAGTGAGAAAACAGCGCGCCGGAAAAAGTGGGCGGGACCCAACTGGGAGTGCACATAGCGCCGGAGAAAGCGTTCGGGACCCAACTGGGAGTGCGTAGAGCGCGAGAATAAGTGGGCTGGACCGAACTGGGAGTAAACAGAGCGCCGGGAAAAGTGGACGGGACCCGAGTGGGAGTGCGTAGAACGCCGGAAAAAGTGGTCGGGAAGCTAGTGAGAGTGCACAGCGCGCCGGAAAAAGTGGGCGGGACCCAACTGGGAGTCCACAAAGCGCCGGGAACTGTGGACGGGTCCCAAGTGGGAGTGCACAACGTGCCGGTAAAAGTAGGCGGGACCCAACTGGGAGTGCACATAGCGCCGGAGAAAGCGTTCGGGACCCAACTGGGAGTGCGTAGAGCGCCAGAAAAAGTGGGCGGGACCGAACTGGGAGTAAACAGAGCGCCGGGAATAGTGGACGGGACCCGAGTGGGAGTGCGTAGAACGCCGGGAAAAGTGGTCGGGACCCAACTGGGAGTAAACAGCGCTCCGGAAAAAGTGGGCGGGACCCAACTGGGAGTAAACAGAGCGCCGGGAATAGTGGACGGGACCCGAGTGGGAGTGCACAACGCGCCGGTAAAAGTAGGCGGGACCCAACTGGGAGTCCACAGAGCGCCGGGAACTGTGGACGGGACCCAAGTGGGAGTGCACAGCGCTCCGGTAAAAGTAGGCGGGACCCAACTGGGAGTCCACAGAGCGCCGGGAAATGTGGACGGGACCCAAGTGGGAGTGCACAGCGCGCCGGGAAAAGTGGACGGGAGCCAACTGGGAATGCACAGCGCTCCGGAAAAAGTGGGCGGGACCCAACTGGGAGTAAATAGAGCGCCGGGAACTGTGGACGGAACCCAAGTGGGAGTGCACAACGCGCCGGTAAAAGTAGGCGGGACCCAACTGGGAGTCCACAGAGCGCCGGGAACTGTGGACGGGACCCAAGTGGGAAAGCACAACGCGCCGGTAAAAGTAGGCGGGACCGAACTGGGAGTAAACAGAGCGCCGGGAAAAGTGGGCGGGACCCGAGTGGGAGTGCGTAGAACGCCAGAAAAAAAGTGGTCGGGAAGCTAGTGAGAAAACAGCGCGCCGGAAAAAGTGGGCGGGACCCAACTGGGAGTGCACATAGCGCCGGAGAAACCGATCGGGACCCAACTGGGAGTGCGTAGAGCGCCCCGGAATACGTGGACGGGACCCGAGTGGGAGTAAACAGAGCGCCGGGAAAAGTGGACGGGACCCGAGTGGGAGTGCGTGGAACGCCGGAAAAAGTGGTCGGGAAGCTAGTGAGAGTGCACAGCGCGCCGGAAAAAGTGGGCGGGACCCAACTGGGAGTAAACAGAGCGCCGGGAATAGTGGACGGGACCCAAGTGGGAGTGCACAACGCGCCGGTAAAAGTAGGCGGGACCCAACTGGGAGTCCACAGAGCGCCGGGAACTGTGGACGGGACCCAAGTGAGAGTGCACAACGTTCCGGTAAAAGTAGGTGGGACCCAACCGGGAGCGCACAGAGCGCCGGGAAAGGTAGACGGGACCCGAGTGGGAGTGCGTAGAACGCCGGAAAAAGTGGGCGGGAAGCTAGTGAGAGTGCACAGCGCGCCGGAAAAAAGTGGGTCGGACCCAACTGGGAGTCAACAGAGCGCCGAGAACTGTGGACGGAACCCAAGTGGGAGTGCACAACGCGCCGGTAAAAGTAGGCGGGACCCAACTGGGAGTCCACAGAGCACCGGGAACTGTGGACGGGAGCCAACTGGGAATGCACAGCGCTCCGGAAAAAGTGGGCGGGACCCAACTGGGAGTAAACAGAGCGCCGGGAATAGTGGACGGGACCCGAGTGGGAGTGAGTAGAACGCCGGAAAAAGTGGTCGGGACCCAGTGAGAAAACAGCGCGCCGGGAAAAGTGGGCGGGACCCAACTGGGAGTGCACATAGCGCCGGAGAAAGCGTTCGGGACCCAACTAGGAGTGCGTAGAGCGCGAGAATAAGTGGGCTGGGCCGAACTGGGAGTAAACAGAGCGCCGGGAAAAGTGGATGGGACCCGAGTGGGAGTGCGTAGAACGCCGGAAAAAGTGGTCGGGAAGCTAGTGAGAGTGCACAGCGCGCCGGAAAAAGTGGGCGGGACCCAACTGGGAGTCCACAGAGCGCCGGGAACTGTGGACGCGACCCAGAGTGGGAGTGCACAACGTTCCGGTAAAAGTAGGCGGGACCCAACCGGGAGCGCACAAAGCGCCGGAAAAAGCGTTCGGGTCCCAACTGGGAGTGCGTAGAGCGCCAGAAAAAGTGGGCGGGACCGCACTGGGAGTAAACAGAGCGCCGGGAGAAGTGGACGGTACCCGAGTGGGAGGGCGGAGAACGCCGGAAAAAAAAGTGGTCGGGAAGCTAGTGAGAAAACAGCGCGCCGGAAAAAAGTGGGCGGGACCCAACTGGGAGTCCACAGAGCGCCGGGAAAAGTGGACGGGACCCGAGTGGGAGTGCGTAGAACGCCGGAAAAAAGTGGTCGGGAGGCTAGTGGGAGTGCACAACGTGCCGGTAAAAGTAGGCGGGACCCAACTGGGAGTGCACATAGCGCCGGAGAAAGCGTTCGGGACCCAACTGGGAGTGCGTAGAGCGCCAGAAAAAGTGGGCGGGACCGAACTGGGAGTAAACAGAGCGCCGGGAAAAGTGGACGGGACCCGAGTGGGAGTGCGTACAACGCCGGAAAAAGTGGTCGGGAGGCTAGTGGGAGTGCACAACGTGCCGGTAAAAGTAGGCGGGACCCAAATGGGAGTGCACATAGCGCCGGAGAAAGCGTTCGGGACCCAACTGGGAGTGCGTAGGGCGCCAGAAAAAGTGGGCGGGACCGAGCTGGGAGTAAACAGAGCGTCGGGAAAAGTGGACGGGACCCGAGTGGGAGTGCGTACAACGCCGGAAAAAGTGGTCGGGAAGCTAGTGAGAGTGCACAGCGCGCCGGAAAAAGTGGGCGGGACCCAACTGGGAGTGCACATAGCGCCGGAGAAAGCGTTCGGGACCCAACTGGGAGTGCGTAGAGCGCGAGAATAAGTGGGCTGGACCGAACTGGGAGTAAACAGAGCGCCGGGAAAAGTGGACGGGACCCGAGTGGGAGTGCGTACAACGCCGGAAAAAGTGGTCGGGAGGCTAGTGAGAGTGCACAGCGCGCCGGAAAAAAGTGGGCGGAACCCATCTGGGAGTCCACAGAGCGCCGGGAACTGTGGACGGGACCCAAGTGGGAGTGCACAACGTGCCGGTAAAAGTAGGCGGGACCCAACTGGGAGTCCACAGAGCGCCGGGAACTGTGGACGGGACCCAAGTGGGAGTGCACAACGTGCCGGTAAAAGTAGGTGGGACCCAACCGGGAGCGCACAGAGCGCCGGGAAAGGTAGACGGGACCCGAGTGGGAGTGCATAGAACGCCGGAAAAAAAGTGGTCGGGAAGCTAGTGAGAGTGCACAGCGCGCCGGAAAAAAAGTGGGCGGGACCCAACTGGGAGTCCACAGAGCGCCGGGAACTGTGGACGGGACCCAAGTGGGAGTGCACAACGTTCCGGTAAAAGTAGGCGGGACCCAACCGGGAGCGCACAAAGCGCCGGAAAAAGCGTTCGGGTCCCAACTGGGAGTGCGTAGAGCGCCAGAAAAAGTGGGCGGGACCGAACTGGGAGTAAACAGAGCGCCGGGAAAAGTGGACGGTACCCGAGTGGGAGTGCGTAGAACGCCGGAAAAAAAGTGGTCGGGAAGCTAGTGAGAAAACAGCGCGCCGGAAAAAAAGTGGGCGGGACCCATCTGGGAGTCCACAGAGCGCCGGGAACTGTGGACGGGACCCAAGTGGGAGTGCACAACGTGCCGGTACAAGTAGGCGGGACCCAACTGGGAGTCCACAGAGCGCCGGGAACTGTGGATGGGACCCAAGTGGGAGGGCACAGCGCGCCGGGCAGAAAGGCCATAAACGGCCTGTTTTCGGGTCTATCCCAGACGAGGGGGGGACGGGGGGGGCACGCAAGACTTATTGATAGAAACGAAGAAAAACACTGATAAATGATGCCTATCAGTGCTATCAATCATTGTTTTTATAAAAGCTCTACAGAAATACTTCGTTTGGTAGCCTTACCAGTCGGTGGTTCACTTAATTTGTCTTGGATCGTGGGTGCCCCCCCCGTCTAGGATAGCGCCCTGTTTTCTTCTTCCTATCTCTGAAGGAAACCTTTGGTGAAATGAAATGAAATTATCTGACTGTGTTGCTTCGCTCCGAGAAGTTCATGATTTGGCACAAAAATATTTGTGAGAAACTCGTTAAAAGTAGTGAAATACTTGGTGCACTTGATTTGTCATGGGATTTTAAACAGAAGAAACACTATAAGTTCGATGAAATGATGTACCGCTGATTTGGATGTGCGCTTTCTCACTAAAAATCGAAAAATTGAGTGTGGTTTTGAAAGGCCAAATCACGCGCGTTTTACTGAGCCCTAAAATAAATATATTCGTCAAAAATGAAATTGGGTGGGAGCCACAAAATAATATTTCAAGGAGCTCAGACTTGCAAACTTTAACAATGAGCAATCAATTGTTCTCAGGGAGCGCGAGATTAGCCCTTTCGAAACCACACTCAATTTTTTTATTTTTAGTAAGAAAGCGCACATCCAAATCAATGGTACATCATTTCATCAAACTTTTAGTGTTTCTTCTGCGTTAAATCCCATGACAAATCAAATGCACCAAGTATTTCACTTCTTTTAACGAGTTTCTCACAAATATTTTTATGCCAAATCATGAACCTCTCGAAGCGAAGCAAAACAGTCAGATGATTGTGGTGCGCGCGAAGCGCGCACCAGAATTTGGCTTTGATCTCTCCCCGCGCGGATGCCCTACAATGAGATCACCTATTCATACCGTCACCAGAGGTATGAGCTGTACAATATTCGATGCGCTGCAAAAAATTACATATGTGTGCAACTTTTCATCCCAACCGGTCCCCGCTTTCTAGAGTTATGACCTCTCAAAGTACGCAAAAACGTTCTCCACCACCGCCTCCGCCTCCACCTCCGTCCGTCGAAAACCATTTTTTTGGAAGGCGTGGACCAAATCGCTCGAAAATTTGTGACTAGAGGTAATCGGCCACGGGAATGACGAAAATAATCGTCAGAACTCACCATAATGACTTCTGGGCCCCTAACTCAGGCAAACCATCGCTCCGAGCGGTATCGGAGAGCTACTCGAGCGGCGCTGCCTCTCCGCTCCGAGCGAAAATTAGCCATCTACTCGGCCCACAGCAGCCGCTCTCCGGGCCACAGCAGTATCGCTCGGAGCGATCTTCGGTCCCAACTGGCACTGCGGTCTCTTTTCGGGCGATTTTCGAAAATTTCCTAATTGCTATTTTTTCTTTATTTCCGCCTCTTCTGGAGAGGATTTAGCCTGTTAAGAGGATAAGGTACCTGTTACAGCCTGTGGGTCAGGAGGTTAATCCTGACACAAGCCGCAACAAGGATACCATCCCAGAATGGTCCGCAATGAGGAAGCCTTCCCCACCGCGGGCCATGGGGGATCCCCTCGGCCGCCAAAAATTTTCATCCTGAGAGTGATCCGAGGTCACCTCTCAAGAGTGGCCTCGAAAGGCCAACTACCCGTCTACACGAGACGAGCCGCCTTTTATACCCGCAGGATTGGTTGTTCTTTGAGTGATAACGTGGCTCGCACGTTATCACTCAAAGAACAACCAATCCCGCGTCTCTCTATCTCTGGCGATGGCACCGCTGTGGCTCCGAGAGCGACCGGAGAGCGACCGAGGGGAGAACTGGCACCGGACAGGGACCGCGGTGCCAGTTGGCCCCTCGGCCGCTGTCCGGGCGGTGACGTCATAATTGGGAGGAGCCGGTCCCGCTCGGAGCGATGGTTTGCCTGAGAACGGGCGTTTCAAACTCAGAAACCGGCCTTTCAAGATTAGTTTATGAAAATGGTGGGTTTTTCGTTATCAGTCATTGTTTTCTTAGACTCCATATAAACACCTTGATCTCCAGGGTGGTGTACTTTAAACGCCCGGCTCGGAAGAGGACGCTGTGCGGGATTGATGTACTTGACCGCGGCACGTATTCGTTCCAAGCGCACCATCGATAAGAAGACGTCGCAGGGTGTGCTGAAGTGTCGGTTGACTATGTGAGACCTCAGTAGGGGTGTGCAGGACGCCGTAGAATGTATACAGGGCCTCAGTAGGAGTATGCAGGACATCATCGAACGTGTGCAGGACCTTAGTAGAAGTGTGCAGGACATCATGGGACCTGTGCAGGACCTCAGTAGGAGTGTGCAGGACATCATGGGACGTGTGCAGGACCCCAGTAGGGATGCGCAGGACATCATGGGACCTGTGCAGGACTTCAGTAGGAGTGTGCAGGACATCATGGAACGTGTGCAAGACCTTAGTAGGAGTGTGCAGTACATCATGGGACCTGTGCAGGACCTCAGTAGAAGTGTGCAGGACATCATGGGACCTGTGCAGGACCTCAGTAGGAGTGTGCAGGACATCATGGAACGTGTGCAAGACCTTAGTAGGAGTGTGCAGGACATCATGGAACCTGTGCAGGACCTCAGTAGAAGTGTGCAGGACATCATGGAACGTGTGCAGGACCGTAGTAGGAGTGGGCAGGACATCATGGGACGTTTGCAGGACCCCAGTAGGGGTGTGCAGGACGTCGTAGAATGTGTGCAGGACCTCAGTAGGAGTGTGCGGGACATCATGGAACGTGTGCAAGACCTTAGTAGGAGTGTGCAGGACAACATGGGACCAGTGCAGGACCTCAGTAGGAGTGTGCAGGACATCATGGAACGTGTGCAAGACCTTAGTAGGAGTGTGCAGGACATAATGGGACCTGTGCAGGATCCCAGTAGGGGTGTGCAGGACGTCGTAGAATGTGTGCAGGACCTCAGTAGAGGTGCTCAGGACATCATGGTACCTGTGCAGGACCTCAGTAGGAGTGTGCAGGACATCACGGAACGTGTGCAAGACCTTAGTAGGAGTGTGCAGGACATCATGAGACCTGTGCAGGACCTCAGTAGAAGTGTGCAGGACATCATGGAACGTGTGCAGGACCGTAGTAGGAGTGGGCAGGACATCATGGAACGTGTGCAAGACCTTAGTAGGAGTGTGCAGGACATCATGGGACCAGTGCAGGACCTCAGTAGGAGTGTGCAGGACATCATGGAACGTGTGCAAGACCTTAGTAGGAGTGTGCAGGACATCATGGGACCAGTGCAGGACCTCAGTAGGAGTGTGCAGGACATCATGGAACGTGTGCAAGACCTTAGTAGGAGTGTGCAGGACATCATGGGACCTGTGCAGGATCCCAGTAGGGGTGTGCAGGACGTCGTAGAATGTGTGCAGGACCTCAGTAGGAGTGTGCAGGACATCATGGAACGTGTGCAAGACCTTAGTAGGAGTGTGCACGACATCATTGAACGTGTGCAAGACCTTAGTAGGAGTCTGCAGGACATCATGGGACCTGTGCAGGACCTCAGTAGGAGTGTGCAGGACATCATGGAACGTGTGCGAGACCTTAGTAGGAGTGTGCAGGACATCATGGGACCTGTGCAGGACCTCAGTAGGAGTGTGCAGGACATCATTGAACGTGTGCAGGACCGTAGTAGGAGTGGGCAGGACATCATGGGACCTGTGCAGCATCCCAGTAGGGGTGTGCAGGACGTCATACAATGTGTGCAGGACCCCAGTAGGGGTGTGCAGGACGTCGTAGAATGTGTGCAGGACCTTAGTAGAAGTGTGCAGGACATCGTGGAACGTGTGTAGGATCCCAATAGAGGTGTGCAGGACATCATGGAACGTGCGCAGAACTCCAGTAGGGATGAGCAGGACTTCATGGAATGTGTGCAGAACATCAGTAGGAGTGTGGAGGACAACATGAAGCGTGTGCAGGAAAGAAAAAACAAAAACGATAGTTAAAGGCAGTGGTCGCGATCAAATATGCTTGTCGTCTTTTTCTCTCTAATCCCTTTTCTGGGTCTCGAGTAGTAGGACCTATAAGAAAAAATTGCTGAAAAAACACTGTTTTGGGCCAAATTTGAAGCCTGAACTTTCTTGTCTTTAGATGGTGGACGAGCCCTCTCCACATCATCGGCATCGATGACCTCTTATATCAAGAACATCAGCTGGCTTGAAATTGAATTTCAATCAATGAAGCTTCGGATTTATGCACACATCTAGTCAAAAACATTGACTGTAGTTCTTTCTTTGATTGCTCAACTGTTTTTATTAGGTAAATTTGCATTTACTTCTCCCACTCAATGCCGATGATTTTTGACTGCTCGGCATGAGACTGCGATCTGTTTCGTCATCGCTGTGCACGTGTGCACGAACTGGCATCTTTGGGGCCTAGGAACTCTACTTGTAGTCCGTTTGTCACTGCGCTACCTTCATAGTTTTCCAGCTATTTTTGATCTAAGCTGATTTTTGTAGTTTTTCCGATAACGTTTTTCATCGTGACCACTGCCTTTAAGTGCGCCAGAACAGGGCTACCGTAATCTCACTCGAGTTGGCTCTAAAATTTTCTAAGTTCTGACTCCGAATTCGTTACTTCTTCACCACCGGTGGTGCTGTTTTCCCGCTTTGTAGCCCAGGCAGATCCTCAGCTGCTGACCTCTTGATAAGGACAGTGTGTGACTGAAGACAGACCGCTCTTTACCTCTTTTATACTTTACCCTTGATCAATTGGGTATCATCAAATTTGTTTACGAGAGCCGAATACAATAATTCTTAAGATTAGTCCTCTTCTAGCGCACTTAACTATCGTTCTTGTTCCGAATCAGACATATGGGCCGACGCAGACGAGCCACATCAGCATGAGCCGGTGAAGTTTGGCTAGAGCCGCTGACCCTGGGGCTATCCTAGACGTGGTGGGACCACCCAGGATTTACTCATAGAAATGATGAAAAACTCTGATAAAAGACGCCTGATACTCCTATCAATCATTTTTTTGTAAGAGCTCTATGGAAATACTTCAACTGGTAGCCTTACCAATCGGTGGTTTATTTCATTTCTGTCTTGAATTCTGTCATTTCTGTTTCTTTTTTTTTGTAGGAAAAGAAACAAAATGGGAAACCGAGACAATCTAGAACTCTGTTTTTATTTCAATGCAAAATTTGTCATTCTGCGCTATATGATGCTATTTGAGATCTACCCGATGGTGACAACACGGAGAATCACACCGGCTTTGCACTGTTCTTTGCTCAGCGTCGCGAGCCGAGCGCTTACGTGGTTTAGAGCTTGTTCCCATAATGGAGAAAGGTCGTAAGAATTTAGCAAGGAAAATTTGACTCCTGAGTGGTCGCAGCACCACTTCATAGAAACCCCATATCTCGAATTTACGACTGAAAATCGAAGGACGGCACCCTGTACAATCCACTTATCGGATACAGTTCCTGTAGTTGTGGCCTGCAGGCACCGCTCCATATCAAAACCTTTGATAGCGCTCTCCGTAAAAATCTCCGCTGGAGTCGGCCAGAGCTAAAACCGGTTCAGTGAGCCTACCATAAAGTCGCGCGACCGACACGAAGTCGCATAAATGCTGCGCCTAACCTTGCGCAACGTTCGGTTAGGGTTTTAATATGGGGGTTCCAGAACTGCGAAGCAGTGTCAGTAGAAATAATAAATACTGGAGGCTACGGCTATTCTGAACCATTCAACTACAACAACCAACATGGCAATATGTATCAATCCTGGTGTAATCCTTGGGTTGAAGCGCTATTTGAATGACTATTGACTTTCTAACGAATTTTGGGATTGCTTACGAAAATATTTTTATTTTCGTTAGTCGTTAGTCGTAATTACGCACATCCCTGGTGACCACCCTGTCGAATGTCAATTCGAGGGACCTGCACTCAACGCCAAGGTATGAGGCGACTCGTATGCTGTGCAGGTTTGGAGAATGTGTTCAGAATGGGCCATCAGTTGCTGGAGAAATTTGAATTATGTTACACTTATACTACATGTAATTTACTTGAGTAGAGATAATTCACATGTAACTTACATTGACGGAGATGTATTACAAGTATATTGTAATCGTCTCTTGTGTTACAAGTATTATGTTTTCACCATCAAAAACATATTACGTGCGACATTTGGCCTGCGAGCGAGGGACCGATATATCACATGTAACATACATCGGTCGAGATAATTTGCAAGTAATATATGTACATTGGCCAATTTATTTTACATGTATATTAATTCAGGCCTTTTATATTGCATGTAATATGTTTTCATTTTTCTGAGATGTTCATGGTGGTTGTCACCGATGAAATTTTGGGTAAATCGAAAGTAGAAGAATATGGATTAGTTAGGTCCCTAAAGAGAGAACGGAGTAATAGAGAGTAGAGAATTGCAAAGGTCGGGTCCACAAAAGATTTCATTGTCACAACAAACATTTCCTGTGATACTTAAGCCTAGTTTTGACTGCAGGCGGTCGCTGCGGCCATGCGAGGGACAACTGTTCCTTTTTCATCGCGCGTAATGGAAAGGCGCTCCAATTTTTATCGCTTCGTGGCAAACGTCCTACATCGCTGGGTCGCGGCGACGAAATCCTATGTTTTACTGCATCGCTGCTTGAAGAGCGATTCTCAATGGTCGCTGACCATCGCTCCATCGCGCCCAAAATGGCAGCGATGGAGCGATTGCCAGCGAATGACACGTTTCGTCTAGTGAACGTTGAACCTTTCACATGACAAGATCAGTGTTTTCGAGTCGAAACGCGTTATTGATGAATACCAGCCATTAATTTCACTGATTGATCAAATTTCTTCTATCATCCGTAGGCCTGAACACTATGAACAGAATCGCTGCCGCTGCCACATCGCTGCAGCAGCGGGTGTGAAATCGCTGCGATGAAAAACAGCAGCGGTGCAGTCAAAACTAGGCTTTAAAGGCAGTGGTCGCGATGAAGAACGTTATTGAAAAAACTACAAAAATCAGCTTAGATCAAAAACAGCTGAAAAACTATGAAGGTAGCGCGGTGGAAAACAACCTAGAATTAGAGTTTCTAGGGCCCAAAGAAGCCAGTTCGTGCACACGTGCACAGCGCCGCAAAAAAAGATCGCAGTCTCATGCCGAGCAGTCAAAAATCATCGACATTCAGAGGAAGAAATAAATGCACATTTACCTTATAAAAACAGTTGAACAATGAAAGCAGCACTCCAGTCAATGTTTTTGTCTAGATGTGTACATGAATTTGAAGGTTCATTGATTGAATTTCAATTTCAAGCCAGCTGATGTTCTTGACATAAGAGGTCAACTATGACAATGTTGTGGAGTGGGCTCGTCCACCATGAAAAGACAAGAAAGTTCAGGCTTCAAATTTGGCCCAAAACAGTGGTTTTTTCGCGATTTTCACTTCTAGATCCTACTACTCGAGGCTCAGAAAAGGGTTTAGAGAGAAAAAGACGATAAGCATATTTGATCGCGACCACTGTCTTTAAGAGGTGGGGTGATACTTAAAGGCAGTGTCCACGATAAAAACCATGTCTGATTTTTTGGTGAAGATCGGCAGCTGAGGAGCCTAGCTCAACCCTAACGTTGAAAAAAATGAGAAAAATGAGCTCGGAACGGTCCCCTACGGGCCCAAAGTTGGACACCCGTCAGCTCGTCACCCCCAGATGCACTTTCCACGCCCACCGACGTGAACAAATGAATGCTCGAGATTGAGAGATGAGCGATGGTTTTCGATCAAAAGCCCCGTTCTTCCCTTCATTCTCGACTTCTCTCTTTACTCAGGTCAGCTCGCATACATCGGCTGCAAAAGACGGAAGTTACAAGCCTCGGAAAACTCGTCCACAATGCTTCTTTAGCTCAATTTTTGAGGGACCATAACTCTGATCCCAGAAGGTCGTGTACGATTCCAGACACATCGTTGGAATCAGCATGGGACCGTTTGAAAGATAGGCTGAAAAACAAAAGAACGATTTTCATCGTGGACACTGCCTTTAAGAGCAAAGCCAAATCCTTGACCTTTTCTGCGCAGCCCAACTTTCAGAAATGTTATATCAAATTTAGGATCAGAAGGTTGTTTATCCACAATAATACCTGACAGCTTCAAGTCCGGAAGGGATTTTAGGCCTTTTTGACGCGAAAAATTACACCTTGATGTGCTCCTTCTCGGCTAATGTGGGGTGGCAAGCTGTTTTCCACAAAACGTTTTGCTAGAAAATGTCGAGCAATCCCTCCCAGGAGGGTTTACCGAAAATTTTTCTCAATGGGATAGTAGCGGTTTTAGGGGTCCAATTCCCATTAAACGAATTTAGGTATCCCAGGGGCTCGTTTTCGGCTCAATGAAGAGCTAGCGATCTCAAACTCGGGCTGTGAGTAGTACTGGTGGAAAGCTTCAAAATAAATCCCATATGGACAGAATCTACGAGGACTTTCATTTCCACTTACTTTTACTATTACAAGTCCGAAGAAAAAAGCCGAGAAATTTTTTTCGGTACCAAAAAAGTAGGTCCCAAAATGTTGCAAATGTTTTAAAAATTATTTCTGTATAGGTTTGAAAACGATATTTTCTTTGACTTTCACCACCTCTGGGCTCTGATTACCTGAGAACAAATTTTTGATGCCGAAGAAGTAGGTCCCAAAATGCTGCACAAGTTTCGAAAATCATTTCTGTATAGGTAAGAAAACGACTTTTTTCCGACCTTGACCACTTCCAGTACATTTTTGGATCTCATCCTGGGAGTGTGAAGCATCTCCAGACCACACTTTGAGAATGAGATTTTGCGAGGAGCCAGACATTGAGGGGAAATACGTAAACTTTCACACGAAGTCGCCGTAGCAAATCATTTCATGAACTAATTTCAAGGGGTTTTTAAAGGGTTAGCCTATTGCCCACTTTATGAATAGCCAGTTCACAAGCGGTATTGGCTTTCTGATTCCCACAACGATAGATCATTCGATTTTTGTTTCGCTTGTTGAAAAAAATTCGTTTGCTAAGTGTACTCCCAGTGAAAACAAAATGACTACAGAAACATTGGAAAAACTCTTGTCTGAGGTTACTTGATTTCTCCTGTTTGCACTCTTGTTGTTGCAATTTATCCATATTGCATCACTTCAGTATTTAAAAAATCACATGGAAAGTGCATGGCCATTTACACTTAACTACAATTTTTTAATGAAAATTTTTATTTTGTATGTTCACATTTCGGGGGCCAAAAATGAAAAAAAATTGAAAATTGAAATAAGGGCTAATCCAAGCCTGAAGTTCCAAAAAAGAAATATGGGAAACAGAACATTTTCCGAGCTGAGCAGGAAAAAATCCAGATAAACCCAAAAAGAGTTGGTTTTTCGATAGAGGGTTCGAAAAGACTACTCCAGCGCGAAGTTGGGGGTCTGAAGCTGAAATCTAGCGGTAATATTTAGTTGCGAATGGATTCTTGTAGCAGCCGTCTTTTTCGATCGATTTTGCGTGTCTGGATTTCCCTTTCAAAGTGAGCACTAGGGCTGGCTTTAAGTGTAATCGGAAGTGTTTCTTGCGTTGTTTACCATATTCCAAGCAGAGCCTGTTAGGTTTTCTCCAAGAGCTAGGAGGACCCATTGAAACGGACAGTTCTGAATAGTTTACTAGGAAATTTCTTAGGCTAGGAAAGTTCTTAGGCTTTCAAGTTTTCTTTGACATCGTGGTAGTTTCGGGTGCCAACAAGTTTTTCTACAACATTAAATTTTTTCAGATCCGCTGCTGACCGCATCGCAAGGGTAGATATGCCCCAAAACCCTGTTTCGTTGCACACAAATCACTCGAAAATTGTACGTCTGGACCAAGTCGAAAAATTTCTAACCGACAAACTTTGTTCCAAAAGACTCCATCGGGTCCGAAAACCATAAAGATTGTTCAGGGCGGATACTTTTTTTAGCCCACACACCTGAAAAAGGGACCCTGAAAATCATGAAAAATTGAAACTCTAGGTAAGCCCCAGATGAGTTCATTTTTCGTTAGAGTTCAAAAAAACTACTCCAGCTTGAAGATGCGGGTCTGAAGTTGAAAATAAGCGGAAGTATCTGTTTTTTTTATAATATTTCGAGCAGAACTGGATGGGTTGTCTACAAGAGCCAGGAGGGCCCCTAGAAGGGTGGTCGTCTTGTGGCGCCAGACAGTGAGAAGGGCGGGCAGATCAGTGGAAAGGTCTGGGCAGTATAGTTGTACAATTTCGAAAAAAATGTCGAACGAACGAAAATCGGAATTTTTCCGTTCGAAAATTTTTCGAATGAACGAAAAATGAAAAATTTCGTTCGAAAAAATTTCGAACGAACGAAAATTGAAAAAATTTCGTTCGAAAAAATTTCGAACGAACGAAAATTGAAAAAAATTTCGTTCGAAACAATTTCGAACGAACGAATTTCGAAAGACTTTCGAAATTTCGGAGGTCGAACGAACGAAATTCGAAACGAATCGAAATTTCGATTTTTTTCGAAAATGCGTATTTTTTTCAAAACTCGTCGAAAATTTCGAAATTTTTTCGAAAGTTGTGAAAATTTTCGAAAATTGTTCGAAAAAATTTCGAACGAACGAATTTCGATAAACTTTCGAAATTTCGGAGGTCGAACGAGCGAAATTCGAAAAATTTTCGTTCGAAAAAATTTCGAATGAACGAAAAATGAAAAAATTTCGTTCGACGAAATTTCGAGCGAACGAAAAAAATCTTTCGAAAATTTTTCGAAAATTTCGTTCGTGTACAACTATACTGGGCAGCGCAAATGATTCCAAAAGTGACCTCAACCAATAGGTGTGACAGCCTTTCCCACTGATCTGCCTGCCCTCCTCACAGTCTGGCGCCACGAGACGACGACCCCCCCCCCCTGAAAGAGTAATTCTCTTAGCACTTTCATGTTTTTAACATTCCGGAAGCTCAACTTTAATACCGCTTCTTACACTAACACCCCAAAACACAATCAATTGAAACAAGCTTAATATGTATTCTGAGCGTTAGTTGATTTGGTCACCAGTAACCACGTTTACCCTAAGCAAAAACTTTTTCGAGTCCCTGATACGCCCCCGCCCCCCTATCGCCACAACGCACCCCTCCCTTTGGTGTCTCTTGGCCTTTTACGACCCCCTTCCTTTCGATAATCGCAACTGGTGCCGAGCCCTGAAGTTCAGTATTTGGGTAGAAACATGTGTCAAAAGTGACTGTGCTGATGATTTCCTATTCCGTGGAACAGACAACAATTCCTAGCCCCGCTTCGGTGCCCACCATGTTCCACCCACCAGGGGCCGGATGCTTCAACGCGAATCTCGCCGTTTGGGCAGGCGCGGGGCACGCAGGGCAGCGAAATCGGTATGCTAAGCCGCCGGGGCAAGGGCAAAGGCGGTGCCCCCACCTGCCCCAGCTCGGAAGCTGGGCAGCGGCTGCCCCGGCTGGGGCAAGAGTGATGAAACGTTGCAGAAATATGATACGATGATGTAGTAACCAACATTTTTAAGACTTGCTGTCACTTTCCTCGACATAATATTTTATTTCACCTCTCGTAAACAATTTGTTGCCGAAATTTTTCACATTTAGAAGGAAATTATTCTACTCTCGATTGATTATCTTCACTGGTGTTCGACTTAAGCTTAGAAATTAAGCTACATTTTCTGTTTTAAGGGTAAAAATTCTCAGCTGTTTCGGCTGATCGATCACAGGTTTCAGCCGTAAAATGGTGCGCACCGTACGTAATTGCGTACATTCCGCTGGGGTTAGCTGCCCCGACGCCATCAAGCGCATGTGCATACGGGGTAGGGCACAGACTCTCGGGGCACCTTCGCTGGGTAGCCATACCCTGCCCCTGTCCTTGCCCCGCCGTGTGCGTTGATGCATCCGGCCCCAGAGGGCACGTTCTAAATACAATGGGGTTGAGGTGCCAAGTTTCTCACACATAGATTGTCAGTGAGGAGAATTTCGCTGAAAAGTGTTGCACAACACTATTGGCGGATCCATACATCGGCTAGCCGTTTTGAGTAAGAGGTTACTATTGAAGAAAGAATTAAAATTTGTGCTTCAACAGCCTATTCTCCATTACAGGACAGTACTCATGAGCAGCACATCTCACTATTCAGTCGAAGTGAGACAAACGTCAACTTTTTCAGTACGTGTCGGACTTTTTGGAACTAAATTTCGCAAAGTCGATTCGTGATCGCCTGTTACGGTATGGATCGCGGCGAAAACAAAGTAGCGAAAGCATACTGAATGTGAAGGATCCAGTGGAAGAAGTGGGTAACTAAAAATTGGAATTTATCCATCGGGTCGACAGTCTTTTCATTGAAAGGCACTGACAAATCAAACTTTTTCAGTTGCTGGTGAGAGAAATACACAGACTGGACGATAAAATTTCCCTGAATCGATCCCAACTATACTTCGCTCACAGGTTTGCTTTCTAGTCGTCGGTCTGTCAATCCTACTAACTATACGCTGCTTGGTGTGTGTGTGTGTGTGTGTTTGTGTGTGTGTGTGTGTGTGTGTGTGTGTGTGTGTGTGTGTGTGTGTGTGTGTGTGTGTGTGTGTGTGTGTGTGTGTGTGTGTGTGTGTGTGTGTGTGTGTGTGTGTGTGTGTGTGTGTGTGTGTGTGTGTGTGTGTGTGTGTGTGTGTGTGTGTGTGTGACAATGAACGGAAATTAGTCATCGCCACCCGTCGTTAACAATTGACACCCAGGGCCGGATGCATCAACACACTCAATGGGGCAAGGTCAGGGACAGGGTGTGGTTCCTCTGGGGCAGGTGCCCCGAGAGTCGGTGCCCTGCCCCGTATGCACAAGCACTCGATGGCTTAGGGGCAGCTAGCCCCATCGCAGTGTAGAAAAATCACGTACACACGAGTCAATTTACGCCCGAAACCTGCGATCGATAAATCGGGACAGCTGAGAATTTTTCGCCTCTCTGCTTTGTGCCTCCTGATTTCCTCGTTTTTTGTTTATAGAAGATTTGAACATCCTTCATTTCCCAGTCTTCTAATGTAGTTTGTTAATAAAACACATATGTTTTGATGTCACTCACAGTTTTCTGCATTTGATTTAATTTTTAAGTACGCTCGTTTATGGACTGAAAGTTTCACATCGTGTGCAAATCTGCAATTTTTGCGCAATTCGTTTGATAAACAACATTTTTGAAAAAGTTCTGGTGTTTATTGAAACTCACGAAATTTTTTCTTTCCAGCATCCAAGCTCTTAATAGCATTTCGTTCACCCTTTCCTAAATTAGGTTCTAGAATGAGGTATAATACGTAGATCGTCATCTTGCTTTGTTGTGTTGCGCATTTATAAAGAAGAATAAAATTAGCGAAATGACATAGTGTTTAAAAATTTTGCAACGACCTTTTTTACTCACTATGGAGTTAGTTTGATGTTCAAAGCGCAAAGAAACTGAATGCCAAACTTTTTTCGAGGCGATTTTGTATTTTTTCAGCTTAATAGATAGTCTAAAATTTCCGCTTTTACTCATTTGTTTCCTATGGCTAGAAAATAAGTGTATGCAAGATGTTCGTTCTTTGTAGGAACGTAGGAAACAGAGCACAGAACAGAGGAAGGTGCAAAGGGATGTAAGCCTTCGACGGACGCTTATTACTATTGAGCTGAGTCCTTTTTACATCATGTCGAGGAATAATTTGTCTTTTTTGTCACTGCATAATGATGTAATTGAGGTTAACGCATGGGAAAGAACGAGAAAAATCATTAAAAGGCGTTCCCTCCTCAAATTGAACTCTTAAAATCAACTGAATCGTAATCAGACGCATTAACATCAATGCCCTATCGCGATTGCCCACAAAAACCGTAGCCTACTCAATTTTATCACATCTTTATGCAGTATTAATGCACAAAACGAGAATTTTGATGAAGTTTCTTCGAAGTTTGCAAAAAAGTCCTTCGAAGGATTTTTTGGACGAAAACCTTCTAACACAACCAAAATTGTTCTAATCGTGCAGAGTGAAAACCGAATTTATTACTTTTTTCTTTCAAAATTCGAAGGATCCAGCGTAATTGAGAAGGAAAAAATAAGCAAGCAACACGATTGAAACGAAAAAAAAATGTGCGATTTGTATGCGTCCCGAAATTTACTGCTTCAAAAAAATATGGAACAATTTTCGTACGAAATTTCCTGAAATTTTGCTTTCTCGAAAGTTCTCCAAAATTCTAATACTGTAATACGTTGGTGTATTGTACAAGGAATACGAAAATTCATTGGAAAAAGAAAATTGACGTAGTATCATGATTTTTTTCCATTAGAAATTGTGACAAAAAAACAATGCTAAAAAAGGAGGGTATGTGAAGAAAAGCACACAAAAATTTCACCTTCTGCCTTTTGAAGTAATAATTTTGAGCAAACAAATGTTCACGTTAAGTTAAATAAAAAATAATGTCGGTTGACTACTGCATCCTATTCTATTTCTTTTTTTTTGTTATGTGCGTTTCATCATTCTTGCCCCCGCCGGGGCAGCCTCTGCCCCAGCCTCCGAGCCGGGGCAATTAGGGGCACTGCCCCTGCCCCTGCCCCGGTGGCTTAGCATCCCGATTTCGCTGCCCCGCGTGCCCCGCGCCTGCCCAAACCCTGAGATTCGCGTTGATGCATCCGGCCCCCGTTGTCACACACACTGTCCACGCATGCAGCCTTGGTGATTGACCTCCCGTGTCAATGAGAAAACATTCTACTGCATATATTAGGATTCATGCGTGCCTACTGCTTCAACTGTTCCTTTCTGCGAAGAGTTCAAGAACTGAGCGGGACATCAATCAAAACCGAAATGTTCACCAATCCATGGAGAAATGTGTCATAACTTCCTTCCTAAATTCTCTTCTTTCGAATCTGTGTCAGACTGTAAAGGGTTATGCACTGCATTGCGAAAGTTCCCTGCGTGAGCTTGATTGAGCACAGTGTAACTAATTTCCGTGAAAACATACAGTAGCGCACAAGTCCTTTTTCTGCAAAACGGGCTTTTTGTGAAGTATTCTGCTCATACAACTCTGAGAAATATTGCCGCGACTCCGCCGCAACTCCTTCGGCTTGGCGCCTACTGGAGGAGTCGCGGGGGAGATGCGGGGCAGAACCGCGGACTATTCTTCATTCACCGAATCGCGGTAGGGTCGCGGAAAAGTACTGAGGGAGTCGCGGTAGATTTGCGAACGCTTGACGCACGAAGAAGTCGCGGCAAAGCCGCGGAAGAGTTTAGGGTCGCTGGGTTGTTGCGGGACAGTCCGGGATCACGGTGGAGCCGCGGGGCAGTAGCGAAAGAGTCGCGGCAATATTTCTCAGAGAAAGCGCCACATCGCCATAGTTCGCTTCGAAATTGACGAAAAGAATTTTTGAGGTAGTTTTCGTGTTCCTCTCAGTGAGGCAAGTGTAGAGAGCCATTGCAACTCCCGTATCCTGTTGGAAAATGTGTATTTCCTTCTAAAATTCATGTCGACAACAAATCAGAACATGAAAGATTTCTGCTATCATGATCGTCTGACCAGTTCATAGTGAGGGATTATGCGGTGCAAATATTGCATTCCTCGATGCTTTTCTTAACTTCAACATATCATTTTCTAACACTATCGTATAGAGCTCAATGAAAGCGATTCAGAATTTCCTTCAAAATTGAAATCGGACCACTTTGAAGCAAGTTATGGCGAACCAGCGCTTTGTAAAAAAACAAAAAAAAACAGCTGAGCTCGAAAAACACCGCAAATGCTTTTTCTGCAAAAAATTGTGCGGTACTGTATGGGCCTAAAGGCATCGTTCGCGCTGGAAACTACTTTCCATTTTTTGGCTCAATTTCATGAATGAGGCCGATAGATCACACCGGTAAACTTTGGCGCGTCAAAAACGCAGGGTTATGAGGTTGGAATGGGTTTAGGAGTAGGATTCGCCACCAGTTCTCACCAGCCATCTAGCATTTATCATCCAAATTTGCACAGTGGAAGCTCTTAATTTTTAAGTGAACTTTGTTGAAGAAAGGCAAAAGAAATTTTCTCCCCTAGAAAGTTTAAAGCGTGAAACCACTTCAAACGTTCAGAAAAACTTATTGCACTGGACACACCGAATTCGACGGAGGGGTGGAAAGTCAACTTTTCAAAAAGTTTTTAAAAGCGTTAATCCAAATCAGGAGTTTTTTGGGGTTTCTTTGTTATTATGGCTTACCTCAAGAGTTTGCCTACTCGAAAACATAGAAAAATATGAGACCGTTTTTTTCGATGCCTTTAAGGCTGTTGAGCACAGCGAGGCACCGCCCTGCAATTTTAATTAATCCATAGACCCTTAAGCACGTCCACAAGTACGCCGCGAAGCGGCGTGGGTGTGCACCTTGTATTAAATATCGGTGGAAATGAAATCCCATGTGAAGGAAGAATGGAACAGCTTACAATGAAATCACCAGACCCGTTTGCCAGAACTGTCCATACATTCATGTTTTTATAGTCTATCGACACCAGCCCTCATTGGGAACAAGAACAAGCGTACAGAAAAGCAAAACACGTTCCCGCTCTTCTGTATGTAAAATTTTGATAAAAATCACTATGTATGAGTTATACTTGTTCCGAATCGAATAATCGGATGAATAGCCGACTGTTTAAGTCGGATAAAAAAGTCGACTTTTTATTCGAAAAGTCGGATATTCGAAAAAGTACTATATCCGACTATAGTCGAAAAGTCGAATATTCGAAAAAGTGCGATATCCGACTACAGTCGAAAAGTCGAATATTCGAAAAAGTCCGATATCCGACTACAGTCGAAAAGTCGAATATTCGAAAAAGTGCGATATCCGACTACGGTCGAAAAGTCGAATATTCGAAAAAGTGCGATATCCGACTACAGTCGAAAAGTCGAATATTCGAGAAAGTCCGATATCCGACTACAGTCGAAAAGTCGAATATTCGAAAAAGTCCGATATCCGACTACAGTCGAAAAGTCGAATATTCGAAAAAGTCCGATATCCGACTACAGTCGAAAAGTCGAATATTCGAGAGGGTTATATCCGACTACAGTCGAAACGTCGGATATTCGAATAGTTCAAAATCCGACTATTGTCGCAAAGTCGGATCTTACAACCTCACCACAAAAAAACTGCTTGTCAATCACACTCCTCGAAAATAATTACGCTCATCCGGGAATCTGTATTTGATTTTAGTTATTATTTAAACACAATTTTTATTTATATTTGCTTTTGGAAGAAACTTTGTGGGTGTAGGTCAGACGGGAGCAATTTGTTTTTCAAGAAACCTTATTGATGTTGCTGACAGACTTCCGCTATTTGTTGGACGACTACGGTGCGTGTCCAGACTATAGAGGCACCATACATAATTTCGTGCGACCGATGTATCGTTGTGGGCACCCTTCTGCGCGTCTGTCAAGTTTTCCTTTCGTATTCAACAGCTCAAAACTCTGCCCGTGGGTAGCAAACAAAATGCCTTCAAGGGAGCGGCCTATTACGCTCTCTAATTCCGTAGTGCAGGGATTTTCGGGTCCTCGCGACGCTCGCTAAAGCCCGCTTATACTGCATCAAAGGTATAAGGGTGCAAGCTCTAAGCATACTCCAAGCAAAAACATAGGCAAAATTCTCGATTTCGATCTCGCTGTCGCTAAGCTCTTGAATTCTCGCCTTAATTGTTGCGAGAATTTATGGGCCAGGGTTGGGCAAGCTTGCGACAGGTCGCAACGGGGGAGGTCGTAAAAATTCCGGTAATTTTTGAACAAAAATGCAAAACTGAGGGGGGGGGGGAGTGGGCTCGTAAAATTTTCGGAAAAAATGGCGTTTAGCTTCCAACCACTTGGAAAGGTAGAATGAGGTAGGAGTAGTAAGTCGCGTAGTTAGTAAGTGGTAAGTAAATTCTTTTTTTTTCAATTTTATCCATGAAAAATAACCGTTGCGTCGGTAACCCCCGGGTTGTATCTGTGGCTCAACGCCGGTCCCAACGAGGATTGGCTTAAAAAAGGAATAATTCTGCGAAGGTAGCGAGTTATGTGGACTTCAAGATGTCAAATTAAAGAGATTTAGTACTAATTATAGGGGCCACGATTTTGGTCGTGAAATTTTTTTCATCCCAAGAAGGGGGGGGGGTTGTAAAAATTTTGGTCCACAGAGGGGTCGTAAAATTTTGGTCACCGGCCGCAACGGCCTGCTCAGCCATGTTATGGGATTAGCGACAGCCTGTGTTGAACAGCGATCTCATCCCGCGTTGGCTACGCTGAACGCATGGATGCCGTTCGTAGTGCTGGTCCAGTCCTCTCGCGAATCGATTACTCGATACTCTGTGGCTGATTGTGGAGGGTGACCCCGAACTGCTCTCTGGAAGACCGTGCCAACGATAAATTTGACCGCGGGGACGCTGCAGGCCGTGGGAAGAAACGGCAGTGCGGTCGATCGCAGCGGAGATCGCCCTATAGTACTGATCAGGACAGGGTGGATCGATCAAGGCGAGAATCTTCCACCCTTTTTCCCGCATTCTCGGCAAGAATTTCCGTAGTTCTTGAAGGTGACGTAGCTGAAATTCCACCAACTGGGGCTAATGTGTCCGTAGTTTATGTAAATTCTCGCGATAAAATTAGACGAGATACCTCCAAAGCCCCGGGAATCTAATGTACTCGTGTGAGGCATTTCGCGACCCGTCGGCAGAGAGCAGATTCTCCCAGGAAGAATAATTTCTAGCAACTTTTTTGAGACTTCTATGTTTTTACGTTTTTCCCAAATTGTAGATGCTCTTGTCTCCACGGTAGGAGAACTCTGAATATGTGACATTTCATAGCAAATCAAAATGTGATAGGCTCTCTACCGCAATAAATCAACTTCAAAAACAAGGTTACATATAGAATCAACCTAATTTCTTTACAAGAAAAATCGGACAGCTCTGACTGATCGGCGAACGTAAGGTGCGTCCGAATGAGATTGGCGGCCCATGCGGCCGGCGTGTAACGAGGCGGCCGTTGCGTTCGCCGCTCTCGGACGAGCATGCGAAAAGTCCCCACCGCCATCGACTACGAACGGGGCCGGCACCGGCTGGCAGCAAGCAATGCGCCGATCAATCTGCTTTGCAGACGGTGGGAGAGGGGACGGCCGTCGTTGAAATCCAACACTCGTCCGAGGGCGGCACATGCGACGGCCGCCTGCCAAGCACGCCGGCCGCGTGGGCCGCCATTTCCATTTGGGCACACTTTATTCATTGCGAACTGCCTTTTTCACATCTAAATTGAAGAATATAGCACGCTAGCAGCATATAGCTACGGAAACTCGAAAAAACGGGAACCAGATATAAGCTCTTACCACGAAACCTGTGACAAATACTATAAGGCACGCCTAAACATCCGCCAAGCAGCCATACTCAAGCATGGGAGCGGTTATTCCGCGGGGGAATGTCGGTTGCCCCTCCCTGGTCATCCAGCGTATAACCGATACTGTTCCTCCGTACAACCGCACAGACTCATGGGCGGTTACTCGGCGGGGGAACGTCGGTTGATCGGCTGGGGCATCTGCTGGACAACCGATCTTCCACCGCCATTCAACCGATATCACACCGCGGTACAACCGAACCAGATTTCCGGTCACGCGCTTTCCAATACATCCTGGGTATTCCCGGGTCCGCAGAGGGGACTCCGGGGAAATCCCTATTGGGGTCCCCACAAAAGAGGTGATCCCACGGTCCACGGTGGGGTGCACCCTACTGCGGACCATGAGGAGATGGCCATACAGTTGGGTACCACCCCCCCCCCCGAGCCGTGGGGAGCCCCCTCCCCTCGGAGACAAAAATGATCCTCCGGTATCCGGTGGATCTTCCGGAAGGTGACTCGAGGTGACTCGAGGAAGGTGACTCGAGGTCAGCTTCCAGGTACGGCTCCGAAAAGCTGACTGAGGCTCACGGTGAGATGAGGAGCCTTTTATACCCCTATCAATGTTAATACTTTTGTCTAAACATGTTGATGCCGGCTCACCCATCTTTTTTGGTTCGAGTTGCGGAACGTGTCACATATTTGACGGTAGAGCACGTCCCCGCCGTTGCACCGTCAACCCCTTTTCCACCGCCAAATAACCGTCTCCGTGAATTGAATTTCTCTCTATCTGCGGTACAACCGACAATTCGACCCCTCCCCATTTTGGCTCCCGCCGTCGCACCGACAAGCCTTTTTACCCCGCTGAACAACCGTCAGCGTGTCTGAGTATCGGTCTGATTTTGGTTTGAAAAGTGATGCTTTGATCTGTCAGAACGCCCGCGAGTGGATGAGTGAGAAATCGACGTGTTTTCATGTGAAAAAAAAGTTACTTGCACTTCAATTATTTTCATAGTCGGATAAAAAAGTCGACTTTTTATTCGAAAAGTCGAATATTCGAAAAAGTCTCATATCCGACTATAGTCGAAAAGTCGAATATTCGAAAAAGTGCGATATCCGACTATAGTCGAAAACTCGAATATTCGAAAAAGGGCGATATCCGACTACAGTCGAAAAGTCGAATATTTGAAAAAGTGCGATATCCGACTATAGTCGAAAAGTCGAATATTCGAAAAAGTACGATATCCGACTATAGTCGAAAAGTCGGATATTCGAAATGAATTTTATTTGGAACAAGTATAGTATGAGTGGCTGTGGCTTGAGTTGTTTGAACCAACTTACTAGGAAACGTGTTTTGCTTTGTATCTAATTTAATTACCCCTGTTTTCACACGTTTGTCGATTTCACGTCAGGGTACGTTGATGACCATCCCGGTCAACTCGACAGCCCGATCGCAACCCTTTCCCCTATTGAAATCGGCAAACGCGAGGAAGTTGGATGTTGTAATCATGTTAGTTTCATGTTTTGCTGATACTGTGATAAAAATTTCTGTTTGGCCCACTCCCTCAAACATTTGATATTGGTGTTGATTGTTCTTGTCGTGTACTCCATTCGAAGCGATTTCTGACTTTTTCCATCAGACTAGTTGTCAAAAAACTTCTATATGAGTACCCCTAACAAGTTCGTCTCAAAAAACAGCACGGCAATTTTTTCGCATCAAAGGGGACTGTAACACATGATTCTCTGGATAGAAGTCTATGAGCTACGGTAGCTAAATTATATTGTACGCACCTCAACCTGCCGTAATCGCCTGAACAAAAGCTGTACAAACCTCATATTCGTGTTCAACCCCTCAGGAAACCCCCAGGCGAGGTTTGAGGAGAAATATTTTTTCTGACCTTTGGAGCCCCATGGGGAGTAAGGGTAGCTCAATCCTTTTTCGGGGGTGCATATTTCAAGGAAAAATTTTCAGCCCTAACTTTGCCCATGTGAGTAGTCTGAGGGCGTAGAACACGAATCTGACGTCCGTTTGTTGTTTTTCTCAAAATTATGACAGGTTACGGTAGATTGATGGTCATAATCCTACAGGGCTCTTCACTTATTGGTTCATACCTTTTTTCTCTCCTACTCGGGCAGCTAGATTGAGGCTTTTAAAGGCAGTGTCCACGATAAAAATCGTTTCCGAGTTTCCACCAGAAAACGAAGGTTTAGAGTCTGACTGAGTCATCGGTGAAGAAAGAATCATGAAAAACGCTGCGAAACATCCAAAATCAGATATTCTTCTTGAAAGCCACATTTCAACGGTGGATGAGTTGCGCGGGCATGGGCCTGAAGTAGAAAGCGTGCGAAACTGCGCCCCAATGCTGAAACTCAGCCGAGCTCACGCTCCAATGCTATGTAGAAGCGGACTAAACTGTTCCTCGGAAAACTCGACCGCGAGCGGAAGGGCTAGCGCGAGCGGACTTCGGAGCCGTATGGAGCTCTTTCGGGCTCGTTTTCGTTCGTTCTTTCCACCCCATTGCTGCAATGAGACCCTGAACTTTCGATTTCCGGCCAAAAACCGAAGACGAAATCTATCGTCGACACTGCCTTCAAGATTAACCGGGAGGTAGTCGATCAGAAAAACATGGCTTATGGGCAGTTCTCGCGACCAGGTCTGGTTAATCCCTTGTTAGGGGCAATGCGCTCGATGGAACTTAAATCGATTTAGAGGCATTCTTAGAGCGTGTTAAACAAGGCGATCTGTGGTCGTAATCATTCAACTGTGGGAGTCTTCCGGGAAGGTTCAAAACCAGCCGTGGCCGTTTTCGAAAAACCGAGGACGCACGAGGAGGGCGTAACTCTCACGTGCCCTTTGCACAATTGAAGCACTCCGCTCACAACTAACCTTGGTTATGGTCGAACCTGCAGGTCGGAAACTGGCGTGCTCCTCTCTGGTCATTTCAACACGATGACGTTCAAGAGTGATACGTTCCAAAGCATGCTAGGTTGTGCACTACAGAGATTTCTCTGTAGTCCTTAGGGTCCGTGATGGATAGCTTTTTGTGAAGTGGTACGATGATCGCATGTTTCCACGAATCGGGTATCCTCTCGCTCATCCATATTTCACGGATGGTGTTGGTCATTTTACGGATCTCAGAGGAAGAAAGTGCTATAAGCATTTCAGCGGTGACGCTGTGATCTCCACTTGTCTTTCCATTCTTCATTTTTCCAGACTTAATTCAACCTTCAGGCCTAGTCGGTGGTTTCTCGCTGATATCGTATGTGCTCTCTGAACTTGCGGGAGTTCAGGTACTGATGGTGCTCGACGTTCCGGTAGTTAACTAAAGTAATTCTTCCATATTGCAGAGAAACACCGTATATGTACCTTTACAGATAAATCGATGCAGTAAATCAACGCTTGACACGAGGAAGGTGCTCGCATCCCCCAGCGCCTCCATCAAGAGCACTGGGAGATCGACTCCGAATGTTTGTGCATATATTAGGAAGAACCTGAGATTGTCTAGTACAAGCGCTCTAACTGTAACAATACTTGCGAATCCTCTCTGGAAACGGTCCCCTAAACGAAGGCAAAAGTTTCGGGCGGATGTGATAAAAGAGGACTTAAAGTCACTCGGCAACGAAAGACAGTTCTGTCGCGATGTTTCACTTCGCGAGTAGTGAATTCGCGACATGCGGATGAATTATGTTACGTTGTGGCAGTGGACCGTGCCAGACGAGCGCAGCTAATCCTAATAATGGCACACCTCGGCGAGAACGCGGGCAGACCACGCCATGTGAAAGCCAGCCTACTATGTCAAGTCAATCAAGTCAATAGGTTGTCTGTAGTGCAAATGATGCAGAAATGATGTACGTAATTCGAACAAGTTTCTGCGCTCGTCATGACCATAACTCCTCAGTAATACATGTAGTTATCAAATCAAATTTTTGGGACGGATTTCAATAATATGGGTCAATGATTATCAGTTTTTTACGAGCACAGCAGAAGTTGAAATCTCATTACTTTAGGCTCGACGATGATTGCGGCAATCATGGAGCAGAATCGATATTTGAGTGTTGTAAACGTAGGAGACTCCCGAGCAGTTGCATGCGATATGCAAAATAGAGTGATTGAATTGAGCAAGGATCACAAGCCCAATGACGTAAGTGGACATTCGCGTTCGCATCCAAGAAATCGCATTGCTTAGGAGGCGTTCAGAGTTTTCATTGCGCGACACGATGGTAGTTGCCAATGCGAGGTAAACATCGCGTCGCGCAGAATTCAGGTGCGAACGCGCACGCACGCATATGCGCGTCTACAAACCTGAATAGTTAGATAGTAGCTAGTTTTTTTGTGTGTTCAAGTACAAGACATTTAGTTCAATGCTGTTTGTAAGAAGACGGCTAAAAGAGCGAACCTCTTGAAAACGTTGGCAGGGAGGAACTGGGAACAAAGCAAAGAGCTGCTCTAATTGACCTACCGTGCCATCGGACAATCCGTGATGTCTTACGCTGCTCCAGCTGGGAGCCCGCTCATTGCATCGTCTCAGTGGGACCGGTTACAAGCGTGTAAAATGCAGCCTTGAAGACGACGGGAAGGCTGGCGATGGCGAGCACTACCCACCTGAGTAACGAGGCGAGAATCATGCTAGTTCAAGCTCATAGGGAAATGTTGACACTTTAATATCGAACGGTTGCGGCACATATTCCAGAACACCTCTCACACGACATGATGAAGAAGCCAGAACCACCAAGACAGATCAGGAAGCACGTCAGAATTATCAAGCCAATGTCGGTAAGGCGAGAAAACTCGGAGATCATTCGCAAAGATGTTCACAAAAAATTCGTAAAGGAGTTTTTGGTACCACGAACTCTCCCCTGCTAAGTGGGCCGCCGCCGAATATTGCAAATGAGGGAGAGACTTTGCCAAGATCAAATCGAGCAGCGCTATCTCAGCTTCGGAGTGGTTTCTACTCAAAGTCGCAGTGGTATCTTCATAAGATAGGAGCAGCCGATAATCGATTTCGCCCAGACTGCGAGCTCGAGGAACATACAACACATCACATGCTCTCATGCTCTGGAAAGCCAACGCACCTTACAATCGAAGATCTCTGGCTCAAACCAGTGGAAGTAGCCAACTACCTTTCATTTTAATCGCACATGGATGAATTCAGAAAAAAAAAAACTAAAAAAAATTAAATTTTTTTTGAATGAAAAAAAGAAAGGAAAAAAGAGGGTCAGAAAACGCCCCACTCAGGGATCCTCCGAAGAAGAGGATCTCAACGTTGCTTCGATTACGTCGTGTACGTGCCGGGAATTGTATCCAGGATCAGTGTGCATGGTGGATGATGGGCAACAACAGCAACAATCATTACCTTACCAGTAGCTCCCCTAAGCGAAAACGGTAGTGGCATGGTTGCTGCTTTGCACGCTACATGTCAGCCATGCTACTCAGCAATATTTTATTACTATCAAATCCTATTCGTGCGTCTGGTGACGCTCGTAGCCAGCTATACACGCTGCCCTCCATGTTGCCATTGAACAACTCAGACAATGGGGCGGACTTTTAGCGCACAGACATTGTCGAATAGTACTTACCGCGCTCAGGAACCGTTTCTGCCGCGAGTGAAAATCCAGTTAGAACTGACCGCTAACAAGCTGCGGGGGCTCGATATCTTCGCGCGTTGTGTCCAACAGAAGAGCGGACTTATCGCGCGCAACTACTGATAAGTAGAACTTACCGCGAGCATAAATTGTTTCTATCGCACACAACAATTTAATTAGAACTGATCGCAAATAGGCTGCATTGTATTTCGGAGCAGCCGCACATATCGGACTGACCGCGATGGACCCGCCTCGACTACTGTGCCCTGTTCTGTGTGGTGAAAAAAGATCGTCGCCGGTTCAATTATGCAATTTTGAGGTAGATCTCGTATCTCCTTGGATGCACTAGCGACGTAAACTCTGTTACTTCCAGATAATGGAAGTAACACCCGCAGGTGCTTAATTTTGGTTCTAGGCCCGCCTAGTTGTATTGCAGTTGATATTAAGTTAAACAGATTCGTTGCGGTCAGTCCTATTTTGTTCAGGCGCACTGACCGCGAGCCCATTCAGAGATGACCGCGAGCGAAAAAAGCGGACTGCTCGCCGTTGGGTGTGGGACGTTTAGGCCGATGGGCTAGAGCGCAGAGAAAAGACTCCGCGGCAGAGTCAGGCACCAGCCTCATCCCTAGCGTTGGCTGTTTCAGCGCACATATAGGAATTGCACGAAGAAGACTTGTGTTTAAATTATTCTTCCTTATTTCTGAAACTCTAGTTAATGCTCTTCTCCTTTGAAACACTTTTCGAGATTCTTATGAGAGTACAAAGGACTGACAAGGGGCAGAACGTGCTTTGTCGTATACAAACGTAATCCGGAATAAGAACTTACTGAACAACAAGGGATTAATGGCACGGTAAAGGTTGGTACTGAGGCAATCACTAAAGTTTTTAGCTCTCTAATTTCCACATTAAATAAAGCTTTCCATGTAGGTTGTTGGCGACAAGTTCTTGATTAGCCCAAGCTTGCTGCCTCATTGATGCACTCCACTGAATCGAAGCTTCGACACTGTTGAGAGATTCTGCTATCAAGTTTGCATGATTTGTTTTTGGAAATAATTGGTCTTGTGGTGAAAGTTTAGTGTTTTTGGCGCATGATAAATAAAATCCGGACTTATAGCACTATGTAACACGATTTTTGCTATTGGCTTCTAAGTGTTATATATCAATTGCTTATGTCCAAAGTATGTGAAAAATGACCTCATTGAGAACAAACTTCGCTTACACTAAAACAGCGCGAAGGAAACCTGTTTTTTGTGAAATTAGAGAGATTTCTATTTACTTACCGCATTATGAACAGGTAAAAACAAAAAATGCACAAGGAATAGGCAAACACAGTTGGAAAGCACTCAACAAGGTTCAGAGTTTTGTATCTTTCCTAGATTCACGATTGTACTATGAATCACTCTCTCAAAGTTGCACCCAAATGTAGTCCCTCATCATGTTTCGTTATACTGTCTTTAAAGGCAGTGTTCACGATAAAAGCCGTTTTTCTGTTTTTCCACCTATCTTGAAAACGGTCCCATGCTCATTTCAGTGATGTCCCTAGAATCGTACAAGACCACCTGGAAACGGAGTTATGGCCCCTCGAAATTCAGCTAGGGGAGCATTGTGGACAAGTTGTCCGAGGCTTGTAACTCCCGTTTTTTGCAGCCGATGCGTGCGAGCTGACCTGAGTAAAGAGAGACGTTGACAATGAAGGGAAGAACGGGGCTTTTGATCGGAAACCATCGCTCATCTAACCACGAATTCAGGGAAACTGTTATAGGACGTGGGCGGGGTGGCCCTATGGGTTGGCTGGCCCACGAGATTTTCACCCACTTACCGGCCGTTTTTCGTCGCACTTCCGTTCTTAATCTCCTTAGAGGGACCCAAAGCTTACGTTTAAGCCAAAAAAAGTTGAAACTTTTTCTTCGTGAACACTGCCTTTAATAAAGACTCTGTCCGAGGCTGAGGTCAGGGCTGGTATATTCGTCGGACCACAGATCAAGAGGATCATAAAATCTGAGGATTCCGCAAAGCTGTTGAACAGGACGGAGAGAATGGCTTGGAGTAGTTACGTTGCAGTTGTTCACGGCTTCCTAGGTGATCACAAAGCTGAAAACTATGTGAAGTTGGTGCACTTTCATAAAGAATTCTGCCAAAATGGGATGCAGAATGTCTTTGAAAGTCCATATAATTGATTCGTATCTTGACAAAGTCAAGGAGCAAGGCGAGCCCTTTTATCAAGATATACTGGACTTTGTACACGGTTACCAAGGACAGTATAACGAAAGCATGATGGGGGAGTACATTTGGGTGCAAGTTCGAGAAAGTGATTCACATTACAGTCATAAATCTAGAAAACCTACACATTTCTGAACCTTGTCGAGTGGTTTCCGACTGTGTTTGTCTATTCCTTGTGCATTTTTTGTTTTTACCTGATCATACGCAGTGCCAAAAATGAATACAAAATCTTTCTATTTTCACAAAAAAAAACGAACTTTCTTCTTGCTTCCGTCGTTTAAGCAAAGCTTGTGCCTAATGAAGTCATTTTTCACACACATTAGACATAAATTATTGAAATACCAGCGGAGCAGGCCGGCTGACGCCGGCCTGCGCCGCTGGTCGTTTGGCTGCGCCAAACGGGGGGGCCGGCTTCGCCGGCCCCATTTACGTCGTCGGCCGGCTGGCGCCGGCCGACGCCGCAGGTCGTTTGGCTTCGTCAAACGAGGGGCCGGCTTCGCCGGCCCTTTCCTTCAATCATAGCCAGTAATCTTCTGGCTTAATGAACAAAGGGTCTTGTTCGCCGAAGCTTCTGACAAAATTGAAGAAACGTTGTGTTGAAATCATGCGGGGATTGAAAGCTATTGCTTGCTTCAGTTCGCCGACATAAGCGAAGGTAGCCTTGAATAAAGATACTTCAATCACAATGCAAAAGCCTCGCGTGTTGAAGAAGTTGCTTGAGAAAAACACTTCATAATCTACTCAAGTAATATACAACAGTTGACATGAAAACAGCAATAATTAGATATCTCAGGATGTGTCATGAAGACCCTGTTTGACTGTATATGTTTTTATGCGGAAGTAAGCATGGGCGCACTGAAATATTTGCCTGTGAGAAAATGCATATGGGCGCGAAGGTTCAGAAGGTAAAAATAACGTACACAGAACTTGGTGGAATTTCAGATTTTCTGTGCATATCACACAGAATTTCTCAGGATTTTCGTCATTGTGGTGGTGTAAACAAAGCTAAAGCCCTCGAAAATTCTATAAATTTCGTATGGAAAAATTCAGATTTCCTGTATGAAAAATTTCAGATTTTCTGTGCATATCACACAGAATTTCTCAGATATTTCGGATTTTCCGTGCATATCACACAGAATTTCTCAGATATTTCGGATTTTCTGCGTATATCACACAGAATTTCTCAGGATTTTCGTCTTTGTGGTGGTGTAAACGGAACTATAGCTCTCGAAAATACTATAAATTTCGTTTGTGGGGATGAGGATATCGCCAAAAATACTGAAAAAAGCTCTATGCGTCGAGAAATGAAAAAAAATTCAGATATTCTGTATGAAAAATTTCAGATTTTCTGTGCATATCTCACAGAATCTCTCAGGATATAGCCCTCGAAAATACTATAAATTTCGCTTGAGGGGATGAGGATATCGCCAACAATACTGAAAAAAGCTCTATGCATCGAGAAATTAGAAATTTCAGATTTTCTGTGCATATCTCACAGAATCTCTCAGGATATAGCCCTCGAAAATACTATAAATTTCGTTTGAGGGATGAGGATATCGCCAACAATACTGAAAAAAGCTCTATGCATCGAGAAATCAAAAATTTCAGATTTTCTGTGCATATCTCACAGAATCTCTCAGGATATAGCCCTCGAAAATACTATAAATTTCGCTTGAGGGGATGAGGATATCGCCAACAATACTGAAAAAAGCTCTATGCATCGAGAAATTGAAAATTTCAGATTTTCTGTGCATATCTCACAGAATCTCTCAGGATATAGCCCTCGAAAATACTATAAATTTCGTTTGAGGGATGAGGATATCGCCAACAATACTGAAAAAAGCTCTATGCATCGAGAAATCAAAAATTTCAGATTTTCTGTGCATATCTCACAGAATCTCTCAGGATATAGCCCTCGAAAATACTATAAATTTCGTTTGAGGGGGTGAGGATATCGCCAACAATACTGAAAAAAGGCTCTATGCATCGAGAAATAAAAAATTTCAGATTTTCTGTGCATATCTCACAGAATCTCTCAGGATATAGCCCTCGAAAATACTATAAATTTCGTTTGAGGGGATGAGGATATCGCCAACAATACTGAAAAAAGCTCTATGCATCAAGAAATTAAAAATTTCAGATTTTCTGTGCATATCTCACAGAATCTCTCAGGATATAGCCCTCGAAAATACTATAAATTTCGTTTGAGGGGATGAGGATATCGCCAACAATACTGAAAAAGCTCTATGCATCGAGAAATGAAAAATTTCAGATTTTTCTGTGCATATCTCACAGAATCTCTCAGGATATAGCCCTCGAAAATACTATAAATTTCGCTTGAGGGGATGAGGAAATCGCCAACAATACTGAAAAGCTCTATGCATCGAGAAATGAAAAATTTCAGATTTTCTGTGCATATCTCACAGAATCTCTCAGGATATAGCCCTCGAAAATACTATAAATTTCGTTTGAGGGGATGAGGAAATCGCCAACAATACTGAAAAAGCTCTATGCATGGAGAAATGAAAAATTTCAGATTTTCTGTGCATATCTCACAGAATCTCTCAGGATATAGCCCTCGAAAATACTATAAATTTCGTTTGAGGGGATGAGGATTTCGCCAACAATACTGAAAAAAGCTCTATGCATCGAGAAATGAGAAATTTCAGATTTTCTGTGCATATCTCACAGAATCTCTCAGGATATAGCCCTCGAAAATACTATAAATTTCGTTTGAGGGGATGAGGATTTCGCCAACAATACTGAAAAAAGCTCTATGCATCGAGAAATGAGAAATTTCAGATTTTCTGTGCATATCTCACAGAATCTCTCAGGATATAGCCCTCGAAAATACTATAAATTTCGCTTGAGGAGATGAGGATATCGCCAACAATACTGAAAAAAGCTCTATGCATCGAGAAATTGAAAATTTCAGATTTTCTGTGCATATCTCACAGAATCTCTCAGGATATAGCCCTCGAAAATACTATAAATTTCGTTTGAGGGGATGAGGATATCGCCAACAATACTGAAAAAAGCTCTATGCATCGAGAAATTGAAAATTTCAGATTTTCTGTGCATATCTCACAGAATCTCTCAGGATATAGCCCTCGAAAATACTATAAATTTCGTTTGAGGGGATGAGGATATCGCCAACAATACTGAAAAAAGCTCTATGCATCGAGAAATGAAAAATTTCAGATTTTCTGTGCATATCTCACAGAATCTCTCAGGATATAGCCCTCGAAAATACTATAAATTTCGTTTGAAGGAGTGAGGATATCGCCAACAATACTGAAAAAGCTCTATGCATCGAGAAATGAAAATTTCAGATTTTCCGTTCCTACCTCACAGAATCTCTCAGGATATAGCCCTCGAAAATGCTATAAATTTCGTTTGAGGGGATGAGGATATCGCCAACAATACTGAAAAAAGCTCTATGCATCGAGAAATGAAAAATTTCAGATTTTCTGTGCATATCTCACAGAATCTCTCAGGATATAGCCCTCGAAAATGCTATAAATTTCGTTTGAGGGGATGAGGATATCGCCAACAATACTGAAAAAAGCTCTATGCATCGAGAAATGAAAAATTTCAGATTTTCTGTGCATATCTCACAGAATCTCTCAGGATATAGCCCTCGAAAATGCTATAAATTTCCTTTGAGGGGATGAGGATGTCGCCAACAATACTGAAAAAAGCTCAACGCATCGAGAAATGAAAAATTTCAGATTTTCTGTGCATATCACACAGAATCTCCCAGGATATAGCCCTCGAAAATACTATAAATTTCGTTTGAGGGGATGAGGATATCGCCAACAATACTGAAAAAGCTCTATGCATCGAGAAATCAAAATTTCAGATTTTCTGTGCATATCTCACAGAATCTCTCAGGATATAGCCCTCGAAAATACTATAAATTTCGTTTGAGGATGAGGATATCGCCAACAATACTGAAAAAAGCTCTATTCATCGAGAAATCAAAAATTTCAGATTTTCTGTGCATATCTCACGGAATCTCTCAGAATATAGCCCTCGAAAATACTATAAAATTCGTTTGAGGGGATGAGGATATCGCCAACAATACTGAAAAAAGCTCTATGCATCGAGAAATTAAAAATTTCAGATTTTCTGTGCATATCTCACAGAATCTCTCAGGATATAGCCCTCGAAAATACTATAAATTTCGTTTGAGGGGATGAGGATATCGCCAACAATACTGAAAAATCTCTATGCATCGAGAAATCAAAAATTTCAGATTTTCTGTGCATATCTCACAGAATCTCCCAGGATATAGCCCTCGAAAATACTATAAATTTCGTTTGAGGGGATGAGGATATCGCCAACAATACTGAAAAAAGCTCTACGCATCGAGAAATAAAAAGTTCAGATTTTCTGTGCATATCTCACAGAATCTCTCAGGATATAGCCCTCGAAAAATACTATAAATTTCGTTTGAGGATGAGGATATCGCCAACAATACTGAAAAAGCTCTATGCATCGAGAAATTAAAATTTCAGATTTTCTGTGCATATCTCACAGAATCTCTCAGGATATAGCCCTCGAAAATACTATAAATTTCGTTTGAGGGGATGAGGATATCGCCAACAATACTGAAAAAGCTCTATGCATCGAGAAATCAAAATTTCAGATTTTCTGTGCATATCTCACAGAATCTCTCAGGATATAGCCCTCGAAAATACTATAAATTTCGTTTGAGGGGATGAGGATATCGCCAACAATACTGAAAAAAGCTCTATGCATCGAGAAATTAAAAATTTCAGATTTTCTGTGCATATCTCACAGAATCTCTCAGGATATAGCCCTCGAAAATACTATAAATTTCGTTTGAGGGGATGAGGATATCGCCAACAATACTGAAAAAAGCTCTATGCATCGAGAAATTAAAAATTTCAGATTTTCTGTGCATATCTCACAGAATCTCTCAGGATATAGCCCTCGAAAATACTATAAATTTCGTTTGAGGGGATGAGGATATCGCCAACAATACTGAAAAAAGCTCTATGCATCGAGAAATCAAAAATTTCAGATTTTCTGTGCATATCTCACAGAATCTCCCAGGATATAGCCCTCGAAAATACTATAAATTTCGTTTGAGGGGATGAGGATATCGCCAACAATACTGAAAAAAGCTCTACGCATCGAGAAATTAAAAATTTCAGATTTTCTGTGCATATCTCACAGAATCTCCCAGGATATAGCCCTCGAAAATACTATAAATTTCGTTTGAGGGGATGAGGATATCGCCAACAATACTGAAAAAAGCTCTATGCATCGAGAAATCAAAAATTTCAGATTTTCTGTGCATATCTCACAGAATCTCTCAGGATATAGCCCTCGAAAATACTATAAATTTCGTTTGAGGGGATGAGGATATCGCCTACAATACTGAAAAAGCTCTATGCATCGAGAAATTAAAAATTTCAGATTTTCTGTGCATATCTCACAGAATCTCTCAGGATATAGCCCTCGAAAATACTATAAATTTCGTTTGAGGGGATGAGGATATCGCCTACAATACTGAAAAAGCTCTATGCATCGAGAAATTAAAAATTTCAGATTTTCTGTGCATATCTCACAGAATCTCTCAGGATATAGCCCTCGAAAATACTATAAATTTCGTTTGAGGGGATGAGGATATCGCCAACAATACTGAAAAAGCTCTATGCATCGAGAAATCAAAATTTCAGATTTTCTGTGCATATCTCACAGATTCTCTCAGGATATAGCCCTCGAAAATACTATAAATTTCGTTTGAGGGGATGAGGATATCGCCTACAATACTGAAAAAGCTCTACGCATCGAGAAATTAAAAATTTCAGATTTTCTGTGCATATCTCACAGAATCTCTCAGGATATAGCCCTCGAAAATACTATAAATTTCGTTTGAGGGAATGAGGATATCGCCAACAATACTGAAAAAAGCTCTATGCATCGAGAAATTTAAAATTTCAGATTTTCTGTGCATATCTCACAGAATCTCTCAGGATATAGCCCTCGAAAATACTATAAATTTCGTTTGAGGGGATGAGGATATCGCCAACAATACTGAAAAAAGCTCTATGCATCGAGAAATTAAAAATTTCAGATTTTCTGTGCATATCTCACAGAATCTCTCAGGATATAGCCCTCGAAAATACTATAAATTTCGTTTGAGGGGATGAGGATATCGCCAACAATACTGAAAAAAGCTCTATGCATCGAGAAATTAAAAATTTCAGATTTTCTGTGCATATCTCACAGAATCTCTCAGGATATAGCCATCGAAACTACTATAAATTTCGTTTGAGGGATGAGGATATCGCCAACAATACTGAAGAAGGTCTATGCATCGAGAAATTAAAAATTTCAGATTTTCTGTGCATATCTCACAGAATCTCTCAGGATATAGCCCTCGAAAATACTATAAATTTCGTTTGAGGGGATGAGGATATCGCCAACAATACTGAAAAAAGCTCTATGCATCGAGAAATCAAAAATTTCCAGATTTTCTGTGCATATCTCACAGAATCTCTCAGGATATAGCCCTCGAAAATACTATAAATTTCGTTTGAGGGGATGAGGATATCGCCAACAATACTGAAAAAAGCTCTATGCATCGAGAAATTAAAAATTTCAGATTTTCTGTGCATATCTCACAGAATCTCTCAGGATATAGCCATCGAAACTACTATAAATTTCGTTTGAGGGGATGAGGATATCGCCAACAATACTGAAAAAAGCTCTATGCATCGAGAAATTAAAAATTTCAGATTTTCTGTGCATATCTCACAGAATCTCTCAGAATATAGCCATCGAAACTACTATAAATTTCGTTTGAGGGGATGAGGATATCGCCAACAATACTGAAAAAAGCTCTATGCATCGAGAAATTAAAAATTTCAGATTTTCTGTGCATATCTCACAGAATCTCTCAGGATATAGCCCTCGAAAATACTATAAATTTCGTTTGAGGGGATGAGGATATCGCCAACAATACTGAAAAAAGCTCTATGCATCGAGAAATTAAAAATTTCAGATTTTCTGTGCATATCTCACAGAATCTCTCAGAATATAGCCATCGAAACTACTATAAATTTCGTTTGAGGGGATGAGGATATCGCCAACAATACTGAAAAAAGCTCTATGCATCGAGAAATTAAAAATTTCAGATTTTCTGTGCATATCTCACAGAATCTCTCAGGATATAGCCATCGAAACTACTATAAATTTCGTTTGAGGGGATGAGGATATCGCCAACAATACTGAAAAAAGCTCTATGCATCGAGAAATTAAAAATTTCAGATTTTCTGTGCATATCTCACAGAATCTCTCAGGATATAGCCCTCGAAAATACTATAAATTTCGTTTGAGGGGATGAGGATATCGCCAACAATACTGAAAAAAGCTCTATGCATCGAGAAATCAAAAATTTCAGATTTTCTGTGCATATCTCACAGAATCTCTCAGAATATAGCCATCGAAACTACTATAAATTTCGTTTGAGGGGATGAGGATATCGCCAACAATACTGAAAAAAGCTCTATGCATCGAGAAATCAAAAATTTCAGATTTTCTGTGCATATCTCACAGAATCTCTCAGGATATAGCCCTCGAAAATACTATAAATTTCGTTTGAGGGGATGAGGATATCGCCAACAATACTGAAAAAGCTCTATGCATCGAGAAATCAAAAATTTCAGATTTTCTGTGCATATCTCACAGAATCTCTCAGAATATAGCCATCGAAACTACTATAAATTTCGTTTGAGGGGATGAGGATATCGCCAACAATACTGAAAAAAGCTCTATGCATCGAGAAATCAAAAATTTCAGATTTTCTGTGCATATCTCACAGAATCTCTCAGAATATAGCCATCGAAACTACTATAAATTTCGTTTGAGGGGATGAGGATATCGCCAACAATACTGAAAAAAGCTCTATGCATCGAGAAATTAAAAATTTCAGATTTTCTGTGCATATCTCACAGAATCTCTCAGGATATAGCCCTCGAAAATACTATAAATTTCGTTTGAGGGGATGAGGATATCGCCAACAATACTGAAAAAAGCTCTATGCATCGAGAAATTAAAAATTTCAGATTTTCTGTGCATATCTCACAGAATCTCTCAGGATATAGCCCTCGAAAATACTATAAATTTCGCTTGAGGGGATGAGGATATCGCCAACAATACTGAAAAAGCTCTATGCATCGAGAAATTAAAAATTTCAGATTTTCTGTGCATATCTCACAGAATCTCTCAGGATATAGCCCTCGAAAATACTATAAATTTCGTTTGAGGGGATGAGGATATCGCCAACAATACTGAAAAAAGCTCTATGCATCGAGAAATTTAAAATTTCAGATTTTCTGTGCATATCTCACAGAATCTCTCAGGATATAGCCCTCGAAAATACTATAAATTTCGTTTGAGGGGATGAGGATATCGCCAACAATACTGAAAAAGCTCTATGCATCGAGAAATTTAAAATTTCAGATTTTCTGTGCATATCTCACAGAATCTCTCAGGATATAGCCCTCGAAAATACTATAAATTTCGTTTGAGGGGATGAGGATATCGCCAACAATACTGAAAAAGCTCTATGCATCGAGAAATTAAAAATTCCAGATTTTCTGTGCATATCTAACAGAATCTCTCGGGATATAGCCCTCGAAAATACTATAAACTTCGTTTGAGGGGATGAGGATATCGCCAACAATACTGAAAAAGCTCTATGCATCGAGAAATCAAAATTTCAGATTTTCTGTGCATATCTAACAGAATCTCTCGGGATATAGCCCTCGAAAATACTATAAGTTTCGTTTGAGGGGATGAGGATATCACCAACAATACTGAAAAAGCTCTATGCATCGAGAAATCAAAAATTTCAGATTTTCTGTGCATATCTCACAGAATCTCTCAGGATATAGCCATCGAAACTACTATAAATTTCGTTTGAGGGGATGAGGATATCGCCAACAATACTGAAAAAAGCTCTATGCATCGAGAAATTAAAAATTTCAGATTTTCTGTGCATATCTCACAGAATCTCTCAGGATATAGCCCTCGAAAATACTATAAATTTCGTTTGAGGGGATGAGGATATCGCCAAGAATACTGAAAAAGCTCTATGCATCGAGAAATTAAAAATTTCAGATTTTCTGTGCATATCTCACAGAATCTCTCAGGATATAGCCCTCAGAAAATACTATAAATTTCGTTTGAGGGGATGAGGATATCGCCAACAATACTGAAAAAGCACTATGCATCGAGAAATTAAAAATTTCAGATTTTCTGTGCATATCTCACAGAATCTCTCAGGATATAGCCCTCGAAAATACTATAAATTTCGTTTGAGGGGATGAGGATATCGCCAACAATACTGAAAAAAGCTCTATGCATCGAGAAATTAAAAATTTCAGATTTTCTGTGCATATCTCACAGAATCTCTCAGAATATAGCCATCGAAACTACTATAAATTTCGTTTGAGGGATGAGGATATCGCCAACAATACTGAAAAAGCTCTATGCATCGAGAAATCAAAATTTCAGATTTTCTGTGCATATCTCACAGAATCTCTCAGGATATAGCCCTCGAAAATACTATAAATTTCGTTTGAGGGGATGAGGATATCGCCAACAATACTGAAAAAGCTCTATGCATCGAGAAATTAAAAATTTCAGATTTTCTGTGCATATCTCACAGAATCTCTCAGAATATAGCCATCGAAACTACTATAAATTTCTGTTTGAGGGGATGAGGATATCGCCAACAATACTGAAAAAGCTCTATGCATCGAGAAATCAAAAATTTCAGATTTTCTGTGCATATCTCACAGAATCTCTCAGGATATAGCCCTCGAAAATACTATAAATTTCGTTTGAGGGGATGAGGATATCGCCAACAATACTGAAAAAGCTCTATGCATCGAGAAATTAAAAATTTCAGATTTTCTGTGCATATCTCACAGAATCTCTCAGGATATAGCCCTCGAAAATACTATAAATTTCGTTTGAGGGATGAGGATATCGCCAACAATACTGAAAAAGCTCTATGCATCGAGAAATTAAAAATTTCAGATTTTCTGTGCATATCTCACAGAATCTCTCAGAATATAGCCATCGAAACTACTATAAATTTCGTTTGAGGGGATGAGGATATCGCCAACAATACTGAAAAAAGCTCTATGCATCGAGAAATTAAAAATTTCAGATTTTCTGTGCATATCTCACAGAATCTCTCAGGATATAGCCCTCGAAAATACTATAAATTTCGTTTGAGGGGATGAGGATATCGCCAACAATACTGAAAAAAGCTCTATGCATCGAGAAATTAAAAATTTCAGATTTTCTGTGCATATCTCACAGAATCTCTCAGGATATAGCCCTCGAAAATACTATAAATTTCGTTTGAGGGGATGAGGATATCGCCAACAATACTGAAAAAGCTCTATGCATCGAGAAATTAAAAATTTCAGATTTTCTGTGCATATCTCACAGAATCTCTCAGGATATAGCCCTCGAAAATACTATAAATTTCGTTTGAGGGATGAGGATATCGCCAACAATACTGAAAAAAGCTCTATGCATCGAGAAATTAAAAATTTCAGATTTTCTGTGCATATCTCACAGAATCTCTCAGGATATAGCCCTCGAAAATACTATAAATTTCGTTTGAGGGGATGAGGATATCGCCTACAATACTGAAAAAGCTCTACGCATCGAGAAATTAAAAATTTCAGATTTTCTGTGCATATCTCACAGAATCTCTCAGGATATAGCCCTCGAAAATACTATAAATTTCGTTTGAGGGGATGAGGATATCGCCAACAATACTGAAAAAAGCTCTATGCATCGAGAAATTAAAAATTTCAGATTTTCTGTGCATATCTCACAGAATCTCTCAGAATATAGCCATCGAAACTACTATAAATTTCGTTTGAGGGGATGAGGATATCGCCAACAATACTGAAAAAAGCTCTATGCATCGAGAAATAAAAAATTTCAGATTTTCTGTGCATATCTCACAGAATCTCTCAGGATATAGCCCTCGAAAATACTATAAATTTCGTTTGAGGGGATGAGGATATCGCCAACAATACTGAAAAAGCTCTATGCATCGAGAAATTAAAAATTTCAGATTTTCTGTGCATATCTCACAGAATCTCTCAGGATATAGCCCTCGAAAATACTATAAATTTCGTTTGAGGGGATGAGGATATCGCCAACAATACTGAAAAAAGCTCTATGCATCGAGAAATTAAAAATTTCAGATTTTCTGTGCATATCTCACAGAATCTCTCAGGATATAGCCCTCGAAAATACTATAAATTTCGTTTGAGGGGATGAGGATATCGCCAACAATACTGAAAAAGCTCTATGCATCGAGAAATTTAAAATTTCAGATTTTCTGTGCATATCTCACAGAATCTCTCAGGATATAGCCCTCGAAAATACTATAAATTTCGTTTGAGGGATGAGGATATCGCCAACAATACTGAAAAAGCTCTATGCATCGAGAAATCAAAAATTTCAGATTTTCTGTGCATATCTCACAGAATCTCTCAGGATATAGCCCTCGAAAATACTATAAATTTCGTTTGAGGGATGAGGATATCGCCAACAATACTGAAAAAAGCTCTATGCATCGAGAAATAAAAAATTCCAGATTTTCTGTGCATATCTCACAGAATCTCTCAGGATATAGCCCTCGAAAATACTATAAATTTCGTTTGAGGGATGAGGATATCGCCAACAATACTGAAAAAAGCTCTATGCATCGAGAAATCAGGAATTTCAGATTTTCTGTGCATATCTCACAGAATCTCTCAGGATATAGCCCTCGAAAATACTATAAATTTCGTTTGAGGGGATGAGGATATCGCCAACAATACTGAAAAAGCTCTATGCATCGAGAAATTAAAAATTTCAGATTTTCTGTGCATATCTCACAGAATCTCTCAGAATATAGCCCTCGAAAATACTATAAATTTCGTTTGAGGATGAGGATATCGCCAACAATACTGAAAAAAGCTCTATGCATCGAGAAATTAAAAATTTCAGATTTTCTGTGCATATCTCACAGAATCTCTCAGGATATAGCCATCGAAAATACTATAAATTTCGTTTGAGGGATGAGGATATCGCCAACAATACTGAAAAAGCTCTATGCATCGAGAAATTAAAAATTTCAGATTTTCTGTGCATATCTCACAGAATCTCTCAGAATATAGCCCTCGAAACTACTATAAATTTCGTTTGAGGGATGAGGATATCGCCAACAATACTGAAAAAAGCTCTATGCATCGAGAAATTAAAAATTTCAGATTTTCTGTGCATATCTCACAGAATCTCTCAGGATATAGCCCTCGAAAATACTATAAATTTCGCTTGAGGGGATGAGGATATCGCCAACAATACTGAAAAAGCTCTATGCATCGAGAAATTAAAAATTTCAGATTTTCTGTGCATATCTCACAGAATCTCTCGGGATATAGCCCTCGAAAATACTATAAATTTCGTTTGAGGGGATGAGGATATCACCAACAATACTGAAAAAGCTCTATGCATCGAGAAATCAAAAATTTCAGATTTTCTGTGCATATCTCACAGAATCTCCAGGATATAGCCCTCGAAAATACTATAAATTTTGTTTGAGGGAATGAGGATATCGCCAACAATACTGAAAAAAGCTCTATGCATCGAGAAATTAAAATTTCAGATTTTCTGTGCATATCTCACAGAATCTCTCAGAATATAGCCATCGAAAATACTATAAATTTCGTTTGAGGGGATGAGGATATCACCAACAATACTGAAAAAGCTCTATGCATCGAGAAATCAAAAATTTCAGATTTTCTGTGCATATCTCACAGAATCTCTCAGGATATAGCCCTCGAAAATACTATAAATTTCGCTTGAGGGGATGAGGATATCGCCAACAATACTGAAAAAGCTCTATGCATCGAGAAATCAAAGATTTCAGATTTTCTGTGCATATCTCACAGAATCTCTCAGGATATAGCCCCAGACACTACTATAAATTTCGTTTGAGGGGATGAGGATATCGCCAACAATACTGAAAAAAGCTCTATGCATCGAGAAATCAAAAATTTCAGATTTTCTGTGCATATCTCACAGAATCTCTCAGGATATAGCCCTCGAAAATACTATAAATTTCGTTTGAGGGATGAGGATATCGCCAACAATACTGAAAAAAGCTCTATGCATCGAGAAATCAAAAATTTCAGATTTTCTGTGCATATCTCACAGAATCTCTCAGGATATAGCCCTCGAAAATACTATAAATTTCGTTTGAGGGGATGAGGATATCGCCAACAATACTGAAAAAAGCTCTATGCATCGAGAAATTTAAAATTTCAGATTTTCTGTGCATATCTCACAGAATCTCTCAGGATATAGCCCTCGAAAATACTATAAATTTCGTTTGAGGGGATGAGGATATCGCCAACAATACTGAAAAAGCTCTATGCATCGAGAAATCAAAAATTTCAGATTTTCTGTGCATATCTCACAGAATCTCTCAGGATATAGCCCTCGAAAATACTATAAATTTCGTTTGAGGGGATGAGGATATCGCCAACAATACTGAAAAAAGCTCTATGCATCGAGAAATTAAAAATTTCAGATTTTCTGTGCATATCTCACAGAATCTCTCAGGATATAGCCCTCGAAAATACTATAAATTTCGTTTGAGGGGATGAGGATATCGCCAACAATACTGAAAAAGCTCTATGCATCGAGAAATTAAAATTTCAGATTTTCTGTGCATATCTCACAGAATCTCTCAGGATATAGCCCTCGAAAATACTATAAATTTCGTTTGAGGGGATGAGGATATCACCAACAATACTGAAAAAGCTCTATGCATCGAGAAATCAAAAATTTCAGATTTTCTGTGCATATCTCACAGAATCTCTCAGGATATAGCCCTCGAAAATACTATAAATTTCGCTTGAGGGGATGAGGATATCGCCAACAATACTGAAAAAGCTCTATGCATCGAGAAATTAAAAATTTCAGATTTTCTGTGCATATCTCACAGAATCTCTCGGGATATAGCCCTCGAAAATACTATAAATTTCGTTTGAGGGGATGAGGATATCACCAACAATACTGAAAAAGCTCTATGCATCGAGAAATTAAAAATTTCCAGATTTTCTGTGCATATCTCACAGAATCTCTCAGGATATAGCCATCGAAAATACTATAAATTTCGTTTGAGGGGATGAGGATATCGCCAACAATACTGAAAAAGCTCTATGCATCGAGAAATTAAAAATTTCAGATTTTCTGTGCATATCTCACAGAATCTCTCAGGATATAGCCCTCGAAAATACTATAAATTTCGTTTGAGGGGATGAGGATATCGCCAACAATACTGAAAAAGCTCTATGCATCGAGAAATCAAAATTTCAGATTTTCTGTGCATATCTCACAGAATCTCTCAGGATATAGCCCTCAGAAAATACTATAAATTTCGTTTTGAGGGGATGAGGATATCGCCAACAATACTGAAAAAGCTCTATGCATCGAGAAATTAAAAATTTCAGATTTTCTGTGCATATCTCACAGAATCTCTCAGGATATAGCCCTCGAAAATACTATAAATTTCGTTTGAGGGGATGAGGATATCGCCAACAATACTGAAAAAGCTCTATGCATCGAGAAATCAAAAATTTCAGATTTTCTGTGCATATCTCACAGAATCTCTCAGGATATAGCCCTCGAAAATACTATAAATTTCGTTTGAGGGGATGAGGATATCGCCAACAATACTGAAAAAAGCTCTATGCATCGAGAAATTAAAAATTTCAGATTTTCTGTGCATATCTCACAGAATCTCTCAGGATATAGCCATCGAAACTACTATAAATTTCGTTTGAGGGGATGAGGATATCGCCAACAATACTGAAAAAAGCTCTATGCATCGAGAAATTAAAATTTCAGATTTTCTGTGCATATCTCACAGAATCTCTCAGAATATAGCCATCAGAAACTACTATAAATTTCGTTTGAGGGGATGAGGATATCGCCAACAATACTGAAAGAAGCTCTACGCATCGAGAAATTAAAAATTTCAGATTTTCTGTGCATATCTCACAGAATCTCTCAGGATATAGCCCTCGAAAATACTATAAATTTCGTTTGAGGGGATGAGGATATCGCCAACAATACTGAAAAAAGCTCTATGCATCGAGAAATCAAAAATTTCAGATTTTCTGTGCATATCTCACAGAATCTCTCAGGATATAGCCCTCAAAAATACTATAAATTTCGTTTGAGGGGATGAGGATATCGCCAACAATACTGAAAAAAGCTCTATGCATCGAGAAATTAAAAATTTCAGATTTTCTGTGCATATCTCACAGAATCTCTCAGGATATAGCCCTCGAAAATACTATAAATTTCGTTTGATGGGATGAGGATATCGCCAACAATACTGAAAAAAGCGCTATGCATCGAGAAATTAAAAATTTCAGATTTTCTGTGCATATCTCACAGAATCTCTCAGAATATAGCCCTCGAAAATACTATAAATTTCGTTTGAGGGGATGAGGATATCGCCAACAATACTGAAAAAAGCTCTATGCATCGAGAAATTAAAAATTTCAGATTTTCTGTGCATATCTCACAGAATCTCTCAGGATATAGCCCTCGAAAATACTATAAATTTCGTTTGAGGGGATGAGGATATCGCCAACAATACTGAAAAAAGCTCTATGCATCGAGAAATTAAAAATTTCAGATTTTCTGTGCATATCTCACAGAATCTCTCAGAATATAGCCATCGAAACTACTATAAATTTCGTTTGAGGGGATGAGGATATCGCCAACAATACTGAAAAAAGCTCTATGCATCGAGAAATTAAAAATTTCAGATTTTCTGTGCATATCTCACAGAATCTCTCAGGATATAGCCCTCGAAAATACTATAAATTTCGCTTGAGGATGAGGATATCGCCAACAATACTGAAAAAGCTCTATGCATCGAGAAATTAAAACTTCCAGATTTTCTGTGCATATCTCACAGAATCTCTCAGGACATAGCCCTCGAAAATACTATAAATTTCGTTTGAGGGATGAGGATATCGCCAACAATACTGAAAAAGCTCTATGCATCGAGAAATTAAAATTTCAGATTTTCTGTGCATATCTCACAGAATCTCTCAGGATATAGCCCTCAAAAATACAACAAATTTCGTCTGAGGGGCCCAGGATTTTCCCAACAAGACTGGCAAAAAGCTCTATGCATCGAGATAGAAAAACTTCCAGATTTTCTGGGCATATCTCACAGAATCTCTCAGGATATAGCCCTCGAAAATACTATAAATTTCGTTTGAGGGGATGAGGATATCGCCAACAATACTGAAAAAAGCTCTATGCATCGAGAAATTAAAAATTTCAGATTTTCTGGGCATATCTCACAGAATCTCTCAGGATATAGCCCTCGAAAATACTATAAATTTCGTTTGAGGGGATGAGGATATCGCCAACAATACTGAAAAAGCTCTATGCATCGAGAAATTAAAAATTTCAGATTTTCTGTGCATATCTCACAGAATCTCTCAGGATATAGCCCTCGAAAATACTATAAATTTCGTTTGAGGGGATGAGGATATCGCCAACAATACTGAAAAAAGCTCTATGCATCGAGAAATTAAAAATTTCAGATTTTCTGTGCATATCTCACAGAATCTCTCAGGATATAGCCCTCGAAAATACTATAAATTTCGTTTGATGGGATGAGGATATCGCCAACAATACTGAAAAAAGCGCTATGCATCGAGAAATTAAAAATTTCAGATTTTCTGTGCATATCTCACAGAATCTCTCAGGATATAGCCCTCGAAAATACTATAAATTTCGTTTGAGGGGATGAGGATATCGCCAACAATACTGAAAAAAGCTCTATGCATCGAGAAATTAAAAATTTCAGATTTTCTGTGCATATCTCACAGAATCTCTCAGGATATAGCCCTCGAAAATACTATAAATTTCGTTTGAGGGGATGAGGATATCGCCAACAATACTGGAAAAAGCTCTATGCATCGAGAAATCAAAAATTTCAGATTTTCTGTGCATATCTCACAGAATCTCTCAGGATATAGCCATCGAAACTACTATAAATTTCGTTTGAGGGGATGAGGATATCGCCAACAATACTGAAAAAAGCTCTATGCATCGAGAAATTAAAAATTTCAGATTTTCTGTGCATATCTCACAGAATCTCTCAGGATATAGCCCTCAAAAATACTATAAATTTCGCTTGAGGGGATGAGGATATCGCCAACAATACTGGAAAAAGCTCTATGCATCGAGAAATTAAAAATTTCAGATTTTCTGTGCATATCTCACAGAATCTCTCAGGATATAGCCCTCGAAACTACTATAAATTTCGTTTGAGGGGATGAGGATATCGCCAACAATACTGAAAAAAGCTCTATGCATCGAGAAATTAAAAATTTCAGATTTTCTGTGCATATCTCACAGAATCTCTCAGGATATAGCCCTCGAAAATACTATAAATTTCGTTTGAGGGGATGAGGATATCGCCAACAATACTGAAAAAAGCTCTATGCATCGAGAAATCAAAAATTTCAGATTTTCTGTGCATATCTCACAGAATCTCTCAGGATATAGCCCTCGAAAATACTATAAATTTCGTTTGAGGGGATGAGGATATCGCCAACAATACTGAAAAAGCTCTATGCATCGAGAAATTAAAAATTTCAGATTTTCTGTGCATATCTCACAGAATCTCTCAGGATATAGCCCTCGAAAATACTATAAATTTCGCTTGAGGGGATGAGGATATCGCCAACAATACTGAAAAAAGCTCTATGCATCGAGAAATTTAAAATTTCAGATTTTCTGTGCATATCTCACAGAATCTCTCAGGATATAGCCCTCGAAAATACTATAAATTTCGTTTGAGGGGATGAGGATATCGCCAACAATACTGAAAAAAGCTCTATGCATCGAGAAATTAAAAATTTCAGATTTTCTGTGCATATCTCACAGAATCTCTCAGAATATAGCCCTCGAAAATACTATAAATTTCGCTTGAGGGGATGAGGATATCGCCAACAATACTGAAAAAGCTCTATGCATCGAGAAATTGAAAATTCCAGATTTTCTGTGCATATCTCACAGAATCTCTCAGGATATAGCCCTCGAAAATACTATAAATTTCGTTTGAGGGGATGAGGATATCGCCAACAATACTGAAAAAGCTCTATGCATCGAGAAATTTAAAATTTCAGATTTTCTGTGCATATCTCACAGAATCTCTCAGGATATAGCCCTCGAAAATACTATAAATTTCGTTTGAGGGATGAGGGGATATCGCCAACAATACTGAAAAAAGCTCTATGCATCGAGAAATTAAAAATTTCAGATTTTCTGTGCATATCTCACAGAATCTCTCAGGATATAGCCCTCGAAAATACTATAAATTTCGCTTGAGGGGATGAGGATATCGCCAACAATACTGAAAAAAGCTCTATGCATCGAGAAATCAAAAATTTCAGATTTTCTGTGCATATCTCACAGAATCTCTCAGGATATAGCCCTCGAAAATACTATAAATTTCGTTTGAGGGGATGAGGATATCGCCAACAATACTGAAAAAAGCGCTATGCATCGAGAAATTAAAAATTTCAGATTTTCTGTGCATATCTCACAGAATCTCTCAGAATATAGCCATCGAAACTACTATAAATTTCGTTTGAGGGGATGAGGATATCGCCAACAATACTGAAAAAAGCTCTATGCATCGAGAAATTAAAAATTTCAGATTTTCTGTGCATATCTCACAGAATCTCTCAGAATATAGCCATCGAAACTACTATAAATTTCGTTTGAGGGGATGAGGATATCGCCAACAATACTGAAAAAAGCTCTATGCATCGAGAAAATCAAAAATTTCAGATTTTTCTGTGCATATCTCACAGAATCTCTCAGGATATAGCCCTCAAAAAAATACTATAAATTCCGTTTGAGGGGATGAGGATATCGCCAACAATACTGAAAAAGCTCTTATGCATCGAGAAATTAAAAATTTCAGATTTTCTGTGCATATCTCACAGAATCTTCTCAGATATAGCCATCAGAAACTACTATAAATTCTGTTTGAGGGGATGAGGATATCGCCAACAATACTGAAAAAAGCTCTATGCATCGAGAAATCAAAATTTCAGATTTTCTTGTGCATATCTCACAGAATCTCTTCAGGATATAGCCCTCGAAAATACTATAAATTTCGCTTGAGGGATGAGGATATCGCCAAACAATACTGAAAAAAAAAAGCTCTATGCATCGAGAAATCAAAATTTCCTAGATTTTTCTGTGCCAAAATATCTCACAGAATCTCTCAGGATATAGCCCTTCGAAAATACTATAAATTTCATTGAGGGGATGAGGGATATCGCCAACAGATACTGATTTGACCATTTCTTGATTTGCACTCGACGAATACAGGAGCTTTTTCAGTATTGTTGGCGATATCCTCATCCCCTCAAAGGAAATTTATAGTATTTTCGAGGGCTATATCCTGAGAGATTCTGTGTGATATGCACAGAAAATCTGAATTTTTTGATTTCTCGATGAATAGAGCTTTTTTCAGTATTGTTGGCGGAATCCTCATCCCCTCAAAGGAAATTTATAGTATTTTCGAGGGCTATATCCTGAGAGATTATGTGTGATATGCACAGAAAATCTGAATTTTTTGATTTCTCGATGAATAGAGCTTTTTTCAGTATTGTTGGCGAAATCCTCATCCCCTCAAACGAAATTTATAGTATTTTCGAGGGCTATATCCTGAGAGATTCTGTGTGATATGCACAGAAAATCTGAATTTTTTGATTTCTCGATGAATAGAGTTTTTTTCAGTATTGTTGGCGATATCCTCATCCCCTCAAACGAAATTTATAGTATTTTCGAGGGCTATATCCTGAGAGATTCTGTGTGATATGCACAGAAAATCTGAATTTTTTGATTTCTCGATGAATAGAGTTTTTTTCAGTATTGTTGGCGATATCCTCATCCCCTCAAACGAAATTTATAGTATTTTCGAGGGCTATATCCTGAGAGATTCTGTGTGATATGCACAGAAAATCTGAATTTTTTGATTTCTCGACGAATAGAGCTTTTTTCAGTATTGTTGGCGAAATCCTCATCCCCTCAAACGAAATTTATAGTATTTTCGAGGGCTATATCCTGAGAGATTCTGTGTGATATGCACAGAAAATCTGAATTTTTTGATTTCTCGACGAATAGAGCTTTTTTCCGTATTGTTGGCGATATCCTCATCCCCTCAAACGAAATTTATAGTATTTTCGAGGGCTATATCCTGAGAGATTCTGTGTGATATGCACAGAAAATCTGAATTTTTTGATTTCTCGATGAATAGAGTTTTTTTCCGTATTGTTGGCGATATCCTCATCCCCTCAAACGAAATTTATAGTATTTTCAAGGGCTATATCCTGAGAGATTCTGTGTGATATGCACAGAAAATCTGAATTTTTTGATTTCTCGACGAATAGGGCTTTTTTCAGTATTGTTGGCGAAATCCTCATCCCCTCAAACGAAATTTATAGTATTTTCGAGGGCTATATCCTGAGAGATTCTGTGTGATATGCACAGAAAATCTGAATTTTTTGATTTCTCGATGAATAGAGTTTTTTTCAGTATTGTTGGCGATATCCTCATCCCCTCAAACGAAATTTATAGTATTTTCGAGGGCTATATCCTGAGAGATTCTGTGTGATATGCACAGAAAATCTGAATTTCTTGATTTCTCGACGAATAGGGCTTTTTTCAGTATTGTTGGCGAAATCCTCATCCCCTCAAACGAAATTTATAGTATTTTCGAGGGCTATATCCTGAGAGATTCTGTGTGATATGCACAGAAAATCTGAATTTTTTGATTTCTCGACGAATAGGGCTTTTTTCAGTATTGTTGGCGAAATCCTCATCCCCTCAAACGAAATTTATAGTATTTTCGAGGGCTATATCCTGAGAGATTCTGTGTGATATGCACAGAAAATCTGAATTTCTTGATTTCTCGACGAATAGAGCTTTTTTCCGTACTGTTGGCGATATCCTCATCCCCTCAAACGAAATTTATAGTATTTTCGAGGGCTATATCCTGAGAGATTCTGTGTGATATGCACAGAAAATCTGAATTTTTCGATTTCTCGATGAATAGAGCTTTTCTCCGTACTGTTGGCGATATCCTCATCCCCTCAAACGAAATTTATAGTATTTTCGAGGGCTATATCCTGAGAGATTCTGTGTGATATGCACAGAAAATCTGAATTTCTTGATTTCTCGACGAATAGGGCTTTTTTCAGTATTGTTGGCGAAATCCTCATCCCCTCAAACGAAATTTATAGTATTTTCGAGGGCTATATCCTGAGAGATTCTGTGTGATATGCACAGAAAATCTGAATTTTTCGATTTCTCGATGAATAGAGCTTTTCTCCGTACTGTTGGCGAAATCCTCATCCCCTCAAACGAAATTTATAGTATTTTCGAGGGCTATATCCTGAGAGATTCTGTGTGATATGCACAGAAAATCTGAATTTCTTGATTTCTCGACGAATAGGGCTTTTTTCAGTATTGTTGGCGAAATCCTCATCCCCTCAAACGAAATTTATAGTATTTTCGAGGGCTATATCCTGAGAGATTCTGTGTGATATGCACAGAAAATCTGAATTTCTTGATTTCTCGACGAATAGGGCTTTTTTCAGTATTGTTGGCGAAATCCTCATCCCCTCAAACGAAATTTATAGTATTTTCGAGGGCTATATCCTGAGAGATTCTGTGTGATATGCACAGAAAATCTGAATTTCTTGATTTCTCGACGAATAGGGCTTTTTTCAGTATTGTTGGCGAAATCCTCATCCCCTCAAACGAAATTTATAGTATTTTCGAGGGCTATATCCTGAGAGATTCTGTGTGATATGCACAGAAAATCTGAATTTTTCGATTTCTCGATGAATAGAGCTTTTCTCCGTACTGTTGGCGATATCCTCATCCCCTCAAACGAAATTTATAGTATTTTCGAGGGCTATATCCTGAGAGATTCTGTGTGATATGCACAGAAAATCTGAATTTCTTGATTTCTCGACGAATAGGGCTTTTTTCAGTATTGTTGGCGAAATCCTCATCCCCTCAAACGAAATTTATAGTATTTTCGAGGGCTATATCCTGAGAGATTCTGTGTGATATGCACAGAAAATCTGAATTTCTTGATTTCTCGACGAATAGGGCTTTTTTCAGTATTGTTGGCGATATCCTCATCCCCTCAAACGAAATTTATAGTATTTTCGAGGGCTATATCCTGAGAGATTCTGTGTGATATGCACAGAAAATCTGAATTTTTTGATTTCTCGACGAATAGAGCTTTTTTCAGTATTGTTGGCGAAATCCTCATCCCCTCAAACGAAATTTATAGTATTTTCGAGGGCTATATCCTGAGAGATTCTGTGTGATATGCACAGAAAATCTGAATTTCTTGATTTCTCGACGAATAGGGCTTTTTTCAGTATTGTTGGCGAAATCCTCATCCCCTCAAACGAAATTTATAGTATTTTCGAGGGCTATATCCTGAGAGATTCTGTGTGATATGCACAGAAAATCTGAATTTCTTGATTTCTCGACGAATAGGGCTTTTTCAGTATTGTTGGCGAAATCCTCATCCCCTCAAACGAAATTTATAGTATTTTCGAGGGCTATATCCTGAGAGATTCTGTGTGATATGCACAGAAAATCTGAATTTTTTGATTTCTCGACGAATAGGGCTTTTTTCAGTATTGTTGGCGATATCCTCATCCCCTCAAACGAAATTTATAGTATTTTCGAGGGCTATATCCTGAGAGATTCTGTGTGATATGCACAGAAAATCTGAATTTCTTGATTTCTCGACGAATAGGGCTTTTTTCAGTATTGTTGGCGAAATCCTCATCCCCTCAAACGAAATTTATAGTATTTTCGAGGGCTATATCCTGAGAGATTCTGTGTGATATGCACAGAAAATCTGAATTTCTTGATTTCTCGACGAATAGGGCTTTTTTCAGTATTGTTGGCGAAATCCTCATCCCCTCAAACGAAATTTATAGTATTTTCGAGGGCTATATCCTGAGAGATTATGTGTGATATGCACAGAAAATCTGAATTTTTTGATTTCTCGACGAATAGGGCTTTTTTCAGTATTGTTGGCGAAATCCTCATCCCCTCAAACGAAATTTATAGTATTTTCGAGGGCTATATCCTGAGAGATTCTGTGTGATATGCACAGAAAATCTGAATTTCTTGATTTCTCGACGAATAGGGCTTTTTCAGTATTGTTGGCGAAATCCTCATCCCCTCAAACGAAATTTATAGTATTTTCGAGGGCTATATCCTGAGAGATTCTGTGTGATATGCACAGAAAATCTGAATTTCTTGATTTCTCGACGAATAGGGCTTTTTTCAGTATTGTTGGCGAAATCCTCATCCCCTCAAACGAAATTTATAGTATTTTCGAGGGCTATATCTTGAGAGATTCTGTGTGATATGCACAGAAAATCTGAATTTTTTGATTTCTTGATGAATAGAGCTTTTCTCCGTACTGTTGGCGATATCCTCATCCCCTCAAACGAAATTTATAGTATTTTCGAGGGCTATATCCTGAGAGATTCTGTGTGATATGCACAGAAAATCTGAATTTCTTGATTTCTCGACGAATAGGGCTTTTTTCAGTATTGTTGGCGAAATCCTCATCCCCTCAAACGAAATTTATAGTATTTTCGAGGGCTATATCCTGAGAGATTCTGTGTGATATGCACAGAAAATCTGAATTTTTTGATTTCTCGACGAATAGAGCTTTTTTTCAGTATTGTTGGCGAAATCCTCATCCCCTCAAACGAAATTTATAGTATTTTCGAGGGCTATATCCTGAGAGATTCTGTGTGATATGCACAGAAAATCTGAATTTTTTGATTTCTCGACGAATAGGGCTTTTTTCAGTATTGTTGGCGAAATCCTCATCCCTTCAAACGAAATTTATAGTATTTTCGAGGGCTATATCCTGAGAGATTATGTGTGATATGCACAGAAAATCTGAATTTTTTGATTTCTCGACGAATAGAGCTTTTCTCCGTACTGTTGGCGAAATCCTCATCCCCTCAAACGAAATTTATAGTATTTTCGAGGGCTATATCTTGAGAGATTCTGTGTGATATGCACAGAAAATCTGAATTTTTTGATTTCTCGACGAATAGGGCTTTTTTCAGTATTGTTGGCGAAATCCTCATCCCCTCAAACGAAATTTATAGTATTTTCGAGGGCTATATCCTGAGAGATTATGTGTGATATGCACAGAAAATCTGAATTTCTTGATTTCTCGACGAATAGGGCTTTTTTCAGTATTGTTGGCGATATCCTCATCCCCTCAAACGAAATTTATAGTATTTTCGAGGGCTATATCCTGAGAGATTATGTGTGATATGCACAGAAAATCTGAATTTTTTGATTTCTCGACGAATAGGGCTTTTTTCAGTATTGTTGGCGAAATCCTCATCCCCTCAAACGAAATTTATAGTATTTTCGAGGGCTATATCCTGAGAGATTATGTGTGATATGCACAGAAAATCTGAATTTTTTGATTTCTCGACGAATAGGGCTTTTTTCAGTATTGTTGGCGAAATCCTCATCCCCTCAAACGAAATTTATAGTATTTTCGAGGGCTATATCCTGAGAGATTCTGTGTGATATGCACAGAAAATCTGAATTTTTTGATTTCTTGATGAATAGAGCTTTTCTCCGTACTGTTGGCGATATCCTCATCCCCTCAAACGAAATTTATAGTATTTTCGAGGGCTATATCCTGAGAGATTATGTGTGATATGCACAGAAAATCTGAATTTCTTGATTTCTCGACGAATAGGGCTTTTTTCAGTATTGTTGGCGAAATCCTCATCCCCTCAAACGAAATTTATAGTATTTTCGAGGGCTATATCCTGAGAGATTATGTGTGATATGCACAGAAAATCTGGAATTTCTTGATTTCTCGACGAATAGGGCTTTTTTCAGTATTGGTGGCGAAATCCTCATCCCCTCAAACAAAATTTATAGTATTTTCGAGGGCTATATCCTGAGAGATTCTGTGGGATATGCACAGAAAATCTGAATTTCTTGATTTCTCGACGAATAGGGCTTTTCAGTATTGTTGGCGAAATCCTCATCCCCTCAAACGAAATTTATAGTATTTTCGAGGGCTATATCCTGAGAGATTCTGTGTGATATGCACAGAAAATCTGAATTTCTTGATTTCTCGACGAATAGGGCTTTTTTCAGTATTGGTGGCGAAATCCTCATCCCCTCAAACGAAATTTATAGTATTTTCGAGGGCTATATCCTGAGAGATTCTGTGTGATATGCACAGAAAATCTGAATTTCTTGATTTCTCGACGAATAGAGCTTTTTTTCAGTATTGTTGGCGAAATCCTCATCCCCTCAAACAAAATTTATAGTATTTTCGAGGGCTATATCCTGAGAGATTCTGTGTGATATGCACAGAAAATCTGAATTTCTTGATTTCTCGACGAATAGGGCTTTTTTCAGTATTGGTGGCGAAATCCTCATCCCCTCAAACAAAATTTATAGTATTTTCGAGGGCTATATCCTGAGAGATTCTGTGTGATATGCACAGAAAATCTGAATTTTTCGATTTCTCGATGAATAGGGCTTTTTTCAGTATTGTTGGCGAAATCCTCATCCCCTCAAACGAAATTTATAGTATTTTCGAGGGCTATATCCTGAGAGATTCTGTGTGATATGCACAGAAAATCTGAATTTCTTGATTTCTCGACGAATAGGGCTTTTTTCAGTATTGTTGGCGAAATCCTCATCCCCTCAAACGAAATTTATAGTATTTTCGAGGGCTATATCTTGAGAGATTCTGTGTGATATGCACAGAAAATCTGAATTTTTCGATTTCTCGATGAGTAGAGCTTTTTTCAGTATTGTTGGCGAAATCCTCATCCCCTCAAATGAAATTCATAGTATTTTCGAGGGCTATATCCTGAGAGATTCTGTGTGATATGCACAGAAAATCTGAATTTCTTGATTTCTCGACGAATAGGGCTTTTTTCAGTATTGTTGGCGAAATCCTCATCCCCTCAAACGAAATTTATAGTATTTTCGAGGGCTATATCCTGAGAGATTCTGTGTGATATGCACAGAAAATCTGAATTTCTTGATTTCTCGACGAATAGGGATTTTTTCAGTATTGTTGGCAGAAATCCTCATCCCCTCAAACAGAAATTTATAGTATTTTCGAGGCTATATCCTGAGAGATTCTGTGTGATATGCACAGAAAATCTGAATTTCTTGATTTCTCGACGAATAGGGCTTTTTCCGTATTGTTGGCGATATCCTCATCCCCTCAAACGAAATTTATAGTATTTTCGAGGGCTATATCCTGAGAGATTCTGTGTGATATGCACAGAAAATCTGAATTTTTTGATTTCTCGACGAATAGAGCTTTTTTCAGTATTGTTGGCGAAATCCTCATCCCCTCAAACGAAATTTATAGTATTTTCGAGGGCTATATCTTGAGAGATTCTGTGTGATATGCACAGAAAATCTGAATTTTTTGATTTCTTGATGAATAGAGCTTTTCTCCGTACTGTTGGCGATATCCTCATCCCCTCAAACGAAATTTATAGTATTTTCGAGGGCTATATCCTGAGAGATTATGTGTGATATGCACAGAAAATCTGAATTTTTTGATTTCTCGACGAATAGGGCTTTTTTCAGTATTGTTGGCGAAATCCTCATCCCCTCAAACGAAATTTATAGTATTTTCGAGGGCTATATCCTGAGAGATTATGTGTGATATGCACAGAAAATCTGAATTTTTTGATTTCTCGACGAATAGGGCTTTTTTCAGTATTGTTGGCGAAATCCTCATCCCCTCAAACGAAATTTATAGTATTTTCGAGGGCTATATCCTGAGAGATTATGTGTGATATGCACAGAAAATCTGAATTTCTTGATTTCTCGACGAATAGGGCTTTTTTCAGTATTGTTGGCGAAATCCTCATCCCCTCAAACGAAATTTATAGTATTTTCGAGGGCTATATCTTGAGAGATTCTGTGTGATATGCACAGAAAATCTGAATTTCTTGATTTCTCGACGAATAGGGCTTTTTTCAGTATTGTTGGCGAAATCCTCATCCCCTCAAACGAAATTTATAGTATTTTCGAGGGCTATATCCTGAGAGATTCTGTGTGATATGCACAGAAAATCTGAATTTCTTGATTTCTCGACGAATAGGGCTTTTTTCAGTATTGTTGGCGATATCCTCATCCCCTCAAACGAAATTTATAGTATTTTCGAGGGCTATATCCTGAGAGATTCTGTGTGATATGCACAGAAAATCTGAATTTCTTGATTTCTCGACGAATAGGGCTTTTTTCAGTATTGTTGGCGAAATCCTCATCCCCTCAAACGAAATTTATAGTATTTTCGAGGGCTATATCCTGAGAGATTATGTGTGATATGCACAGAAAATCTGAATTTTTTGATTTCTCGATGAATAGAGTTTTTTTCAGTATTGTTGGCGAAATCCTCATCCCCTCAAACGAAATTTATAGTATTTTCGAGGGCTATATCCTGAGAGATTCTGTGTGATATGCACAGAAAATCTGAATTTTTTGATTTCTCGACGAATAGGGCTTTTTTCAGTATTGTTGGCGATATCCTCATCCCCTCAAACGAAATTTATAGTATTTTCGAGGGCTATATCCTGAGAGATTCTGTGTGATATGCACAGAAAATCTGAATTTTTTGATTTCTCGACGAATAGGGCTTTTTTCAGTATTGTTGGCGAAATCCTCATCCCCTCAAACGAAATTTATAGTATTTTCGAGGGCTATATCTTGAGAGATTCTGTGTGATATGCACAGAAAATCTGAATTTTTTGATTTCTCGAAGAATAGAGCTTTTTTTCAGTACTGTTGGCGAAATCCTCATCCCCTCAAACGAAATTTATAGTATTTTCGAGGGCTATATCCTGAGAGATTCTGTGTGATATGCACAGAAAATCTGAATTTTTCGATTTCTCGATGAATAGAGCTTTTCTCCGTACTGTTGGCGATATCCTCATCCCCTCAAACGAAATTTATAGTATTTTCGAGGGCTATATCCTGAGAGATTCTGAGTATGCCAGAAATCT